>CBMN010037674.1:0-16496 GCA_000582825.1 Hordeum pubiflorum
GTCACCTCGGCTTCCATAGCGCGTGCACGGGCTCTTGTCATGGGACCACTTGATGGTGTAGCCTTCATGGGGATGATGGAGGGATGCTCCGCATCACCTTCCCTCACTGCTCTCTCCTCTCTCCCATTCTCACACCGATGGCGGCGGCTAGTGGATCGGAGAACAGTAAGGCGATCACCGGCATCAACAACATCACCTGCACTACTTCGTCAATGACGGCAAGCCCTATTTTCACCTCCTCGCTCATTTTGTATTCGATCCGCGTCTAGATTCGGTCTGCGTATTCCATCCGTGTTCTAGGGGGTGGGGTTAATAGCCATAGGATTAATCAGCATTTCTTCATGAGTACTAAGTAACAATGGATTTTAGGGTTCCGATCCGGATTGAGTACAAGGGGAATGGGGATTCGGGGGTAATCTTACATGGTAGCGGTAATTCCTAGCCGCGGTGATCCTGAAGGCACTTAGAGCGGAGGGGCCCATTGTCCTTGTAGTTCTCCTCCCGCTTGACTGTAACATGCACCGTCTCGTCATCCTCACTGTCCCTCCATCCAATGCCTAGGGGGAAGGGGTTGGGGTTGGAGTTCATGGCGATGGAGAGGTGGAAGAGAAGTGAGAGACAGAGAAGGTTAATTGAGTGTGATGGTGGGTAAGTAGGTGGCCTTTGGGTCTATAAATATAGGTGCTTTGGACAATAGGATTGAATGCTGATCAACCTTTAAGTTTTGTGATCTTCATACTACAGATCAAGATAAAGAACAAGGGCAAGTAGGTGGTGTCGAGGGAACTAGCCTGACAATAGTACCGGGGGTACGAACGGAAGGGGCGGAGCCTAGCTACGGCACATGTGTATACTTGGATGTACGAGTTCGGGCCCCACTCGGGAGTGGTAAAGACCCTACGTCTTGAGCCCAAAGGATTAGTGTTGCTTATGGGGGTGTCTGATTACAGAGAGTCCGGAACCCCTGCTCATGAGCCCGTGGGTGGCTTATATAGAGTGCGCCACCACCGGCCGAGCGCCATTACAATGGCATTTAATACTAGTAACTGCAGGCGTTACAGGAAACTGATGCTTTAACTAGAGGATTTACAGGTAATGTCAGTCTCCACAACACTTCATGTGTGTTATTAAGTCCCTCGAACATTGCGACTTCCACGCCATCCAAGCTTCCTCTCGCCTGAGTGGTGATACTTGTCCGACTGATGGAATGACGTCCGGGTGACTTGAAGGATCCGAGTGGATCTTCGTATGCATCCGAATGCATCTCTAGTCCAGGGACTTTAATGATAATGTGGGGCCCTAGGTGGGCCCTATATGTCAGGTCTGTGACCCTACCTCTGGTAGGCGACCTCATCAGGTGGTGCTGGTCATGGAGAAGGGCAAGGAGGTGGTGCTGCCATTGGAGGAGGTGCCGCCCATGAACAAGACATGGTGCTGGAGGAGCCGCCCGGTGACAAGTGCCGGAAGTACGAACACTACCATGAGGAGGGTGGACCAAGTCACTTCTGCAAGGTGATCATTGCCCCGAAACTGGAGTGCATGCCTATGCCCCTAGACTTCACGAAGCACTTCTCGGCCATGCCGACGGAGTTCAAGCTCAAGACAAACACCGAATGTGCATGGAGGGTCACTGTTCACCTGATGAATAGGTCACTGTTCACCTGATGAACGACATGGTCAACCTCGATCAGGGTTGGGCCCCCTTCGCTGTCGTCCACTAGATTAGGATCGGGTACATGGTGACCTTCAAGTTGATGACCCCCGACACCCTGAAGGTGATCGTCTTCAATGACGACAACATTGAAGTGGTGACCAAGTGCGGGAGGCATGCCGACGCCTTCGTCATGAACGTCTAGGAGAGCTCTCTGCTGTGCATGTTGGCTTGCTTAGGACTATGTTGTACTAGTTCGGTTGAAAATTGCTTGGTTTAAGTGTCATACTATGTTGAAAACTGCTTGGTTTAAGTGTCGTACCATGTTGAAAACTGCTTGGTTTAAGTGTCGTACCATGTTGAAAACTGCTTGATTTGGTTTAAAACTATGTTTATATGATATTTATTTGTGTGTCTTTGGTTTGTTCTGCCTACCTAGTGTGCTGATAACTTCACCACCTCCACGAGGAGGTTACCAGACAACATGTGTTGCATGTAACCAAACACAATGGCTTGTGTTTCCCTCTAAACAAGCGAAGAACCAAACAGTCTACCTTTCTTTTTGCCCCACGCAAGCTGGAGGGTATGCAGGCAACCAAAAAACATGCATATGTTGGTTTTTTGCCTGCGTTTTTCAGCAAGACTCAACTAAGGTACAAATGCAATGCATGCAAAAATAGCTACGGAAACAAACACGCCCTTGATGTGTGGCAACCCAGGCCCCGCCGTATATTTGCAGCACCTAGAGCCCTCTTTTTGATTGCCCAAAAAACATTTTGCAGAAAATTCTGATAGGACTACTGTTGGAGCCCATTTTTTGCCCCCCAAATGCCAAGAACTTGCTACTGCCTTCTTTTAGGCTTCAATAGATGATGTAAAAGGCATCATTAAGTTATGCTTTGAATAAAATTTATATCACCATAAAGTGTGTTTTTACCTCACCAAAAATCTTTAACACAACAAATGATGTAAAAATTTCAACATCATCACGAAGGTGGCCATGATGAGGTGCGTCAGAGAAGCGTTGTCACTTGGGAGGTTTGAGGAGGTGTCTATGGGGTCCGACGGTGGCAGGCTGATAGCGGGCACGTGTCGGGAAGGTTTCGCCCGACAGTTGGGGCTATGTGTCTTTTGCTAGAGCATTTACATAACGAGCAAATCTCGAGTAAATACTTTTTGCATCTACATCATCTGTTGGAGCAACGTTTGCTGTAGGGATGTTAAAATGTGTTATTTGCACTTTTTTTGGAGTCTATGCTATTTTCACATCTACGTCATCAGTTTTTTTAACACAGTACAAATGCAAGCGCTCATATATACACACATACACTCATCCCTATGAACGCACATACGCACACCCTACCCCTATAAGCACCTCCGAAAGATTGAGCCTGCTCTAGGCATTGTTTGGCTAGCAAATATTAGGCAAGAGCATATCTAAAACGGGTTTCTAATTGATGTTTAGCAAAATTGGTTTTACTATTTTTTCGGTTAATAATCAGCTTATGGAAAACTTTGTTTGAACTAGAAAAACGCAATTCCGGTTGATCCAGTGCCTTCTTTGGATAGCAATTACCCATTTGTATTCCCGTCCGTAATTACGCCAGGCTTCTTCCTTCGATCTCCGATCCCTCGTAGCCGCCAGCGGCTGCATCCCTTGGATCCATGCATAGGCTTGACGCCACCCACGGTGACGCCTTTGACAGACAGCCGTGCCGAGGTTCGTGGCGACCTCCTCCGGTGATTGGCCGCCGCCGGCTGCATCCAGTGGACCCTGCATTGGCTTGACGCTGCCTACTGTGACGGCAGCCAGCCGTGCCGTTCTGGCAAGCTCCTCAGCTCATATACGAGTACGACATTGCTTGCCTCCACTCAGTCCACCATGACTCAGTATGTGTGGACGCGAGCGGCTGCTTCCCTCGACGTTGAGGTCGCCGCGCCTTCCTCCCTTCATCGGCCCCGAATCACAACCGCTAAAATTGGCCGTCGCCGATCGACGTTGGCCGTAAATGCTTCGTACAAAGCAGCCGTACCAAAGGCAGGAGTTTAGGAGAGTGCTCGCCGCCCGCCGTGAAGCCAGTGGCAGCCATCCCGACGCAACAAAGCTCAGGAGTCAGGAGAGATACAATTACGTTAAATATATGCTAATCGTGTTTTTGAAAAAACGACCGATACTCATTTTTCTATAAACCTGAAATCCTGGGTTTTAGGGAACCTGGTTTGCTATATCCACGAATTTGTTGGGACAAACAAACAAGATTTTATTCAGTTAAATCGTTTCCTGGTTTGTAGAGATTGCGTTCTCTATATTTCGCCTATCCAAACAACGCCTAAAAACGTACTCCCTCCGTCCGAAATTACTTGTCGCACAAATAAATAAAAATGGATGTATCTAAAATTAAAATACATCCATTACTTATTTCGGGACGGAGGGATCCAGGGAATGTTCACATTTTTTTTTTGAGTGGTGGGAATGTTCACACTTCAAATCACAGCGATAACGCGGAAACCCGTCCGTAAAACGAGTGCGGCGCTGAACGCCACGCATCCCGGCCGTATGATGAGAGAGACGGACGCCCCAGATCCCTCCGTCCCGGTAACGGCAACGACCCGGCCCACCACCCCGGCACGACGTACGCTTTCGGCGCTTCGCCTCCGCTTCGAGCTCGACACCGCGCACGCGCACGCACGGCCGCTCTGTTTCCTCCTCCGTTCCGTTACACACGGGAGGGACGTTGATCTCCTCGGAGGACTTGGACTTGTCTTCAATTCCTTCGCTTTCCCACCCGACTCCTCTCCGCCTCTGCCTCCTCTACCGCGTGCGCGCTGGCCGCAGCTCCGGGGGGAGACCAGCCCGACGACCCCGCCCGCCGCCGGAGGGAGCCCGCCCGCCTCACGGCCTCCTCCTCCCGCCCCGCGCCGGGCATTGGGATCTCGCGGCTCGCGCCCCCGCGCCACCCCGCCCAAACCCTAGCCGCCGCCAGGGGAGGGCCGCGTCGCGTCGCGGCAGCAGGATCCAACGGTACGGAACTGGCGCCCCGCCCCGCCCCGCCCTGCTCCCCCCTGTCCAACCAATTCTCCTCGCGGGTTTCGGTTCGAGCTAGAACAACGGGCCGTTTAGCCGGTCATTTGCTTCGGCCGGCGATGGCGCCGCGGATTGTACGGTGCTGCGTGCTACAGGATTACCTTATCTTAGCCATGCTGCAAATCGATTGAATCCCTTAATGCGCTATCGTGTGCTGCCACCGCTTCTTCTTCTTTTCTTGCCCTGGTGCGTGTTTAGCTGGTTTTGCCTGAGCAATCAAGGATACGCTTCCGCTGTTAGGCATCGAGAAACTCAACGAGGGTAGCACGCATGACACTCCTTGGCGGGAACCCTGGGTTGTTATTGCACCGTTGATGAGATCGTGGCATTTTATTTGGCGATGCATTAATGCATCACGATTCACGAAGATATAGTTCAATAAAACATCTAGCCTCTCCATTAGATCGGGGCATGCCATGCACATATGGTAGTTGAAGTAAATATCTGTTCATCGTTTGCCTGGGCAGTCATGTTTATGTCAGTTTGTTTATGATTATAGTTGCTGTTGATGAGAGCGCTGGGTAGTCACATAAATGTTTCCATACGAACATTGCCAACTTCACAGATTTACAGTTCATCGTGGGTTTCCTTCTTCTTTGTGTTGATGAAATCGCTGGGTAGTCACATAAATGTTTCCCTAGGAACATTGCCAACTAAATGGATTTACAGTTTGTCGTGGGTTTCCTTCTTTTTTTGTGTTGATGAAATCACTTGGTAGTCACATAAATGTTTCCCTAGGAACATTGCCAACTTCACGGATTTACAGTTCATTGCGGGTTTCCTTCTTTTTTGTATGTGTTGATGAAATCGCTGGGTAGTCACATAAATGTTTCCATACGAACATTGCCAACTTCACGGATTTACAGTTCAATGCGGGTTTCCTTCTACTTTTGTGTTGATGAAATCCCTGGGTAGTCACATAAATGTTTCCATACGAACATTGCCAACTTCATGGATATACAGTTCAATGCGGGTTTCCTTTTACTTTTGTGTTGATGAAATCGCTGGGTAGTCACATAAATGTTTCCATACGAACATTGCCATCTTCATGGATTTACAGTTCAACGCGGGTTTCCTTCTACTTTGGTGTTGATGAAATCGCTGGGTGGTGACATAAATGGTTCCATACAAACATTGCCAATTTCACAGATTTACAGTTCAGCGTGGGTTTCCTTCTACTTTGGTGTTGATGAAATCGCTGGGTGGTGACATAAATGGTTCCATACAAACATTGCCAACTTCATGGATTTACAGTTCAGCGTGGGTTTCCTTCTTTTTTTTGTTGATGGAATCGCTGGGTAATCACATAAATGGTTTCCTACGAACATTGCCAATTTCACAGATTTACAGGTCGTCATGGGTTTCCTTTTTTTTGGTGGCATTGGCTCCCAAAACTGCTTAACCTAAAACTTTTCTTGCATGGATAGTTGGATACTTCCATGAATCTGGCATTCCCAAACGGCATGTGGGGATGTTCCCAAACGGCATATGTCTGGATGTTCCCTAACGGCATATGTGGTGATCGAGGACTACTAGTTTTTCCTTCTTTATCATTTTAAAATATGGGGATACTTGGGGGTATTTTTGGATAAAGACATTCCAATAAGAGGCCATTTCAGGCCCAAAGCAAACTATCCCTTGGCCTCAAACCCTAGCCAAACGTTGTGTTAGAGCATATCTGTTCGGAGCTCGCCGCCGCCGCCGCCTCCAGTGTTCGCCGCCGCTCCACGGCTCCACCAGCCATCGTTTGCCTCTTCTGGCCAACTCCCACGCCGCTTCTTCCGGTGCTACTTCATAGGTAAGCTCTGCGGTGTCAAGCATTAAATTGTGTAATTCATAGTTACCGGATCTGCTCGTTATATGGTCGATCCCCGATCTCGGTCGATAGATCTACATCCGGGTTCGAATTCGGCGTGATTCCTTCCCAAGTCGACTCTCCACTCGTGACCTTAATGGACCCAAGTCGGTCGTTATGTCAATAGTTCGCTCTGCTGCCATCACTGCCCGGATCTGCCACTTCCTTTGCCGCTTTACATTCCTGGTTCGGCCATTGTTCGAGCACCTCTATATCCGTTGCATCGGTGCTTTCCTTGAGGAGAAGCAAAGGTGGATGTCACGATGGGTAGGAGTAGCAGGGAGGCATCACGGTAGGAGTAGCAGGGAGGCATCACGGTAGGAGCAGCATGGGCGACAGAGGTCTGCAAAGTGCAGGGTGGAGGTGGAGCTGGCATGGTACATCAGAAGGGGGCAGAGGAGATGGGGGGGGGGGATCCAAAGGAGCATGCGGCTGCGAGTTGAAGATAGCTCGGTGCCTTAAAGCTGATGAGAGCGCTTGTTTGCGAGTACTTGGTGACTTTCGTAGCTGGGTCGGCCCAATGAACACGTGATGGCATTTTCCTTCTTCTCCATTTTGCTCTGTCATCAAACCAATGGAAGTTTTCTTAGCGCCTGTGACTCCATGTACTCCATCTCCGATTCGCGGACCCAATCCTTAATTCGTGAATTGTAGATGATGCACATGCTCTTTGGTCTTAAGTAAGGCTGAACATGTGCAAATTCACCAGACAGCCTCAAAGAAATCAGGGGAGTTACTCTATTTGCAGGAACATCAAAGACAACTCACATTGTAGTTGAGGAAAAACACATCTGAAGTAGAGTCAGCTGCATTTTTGCAGGAATTAAACACAACCACATTATATCTACTCATGAGTCATGAACTCCTTGCCGCTGTGGGTCTTCAACATGGCCGTATCAATCCTTAGTCCTGAATGAGGAGATTTGTATGCTCCATTTTCACTGCTAAACAACATCCAATTGGATCCTGATGTGTTGTCTATGTAATTGGCTTTTCAGGTTCTTTCTTAGTTTCTAGTGCATTGCTCTGTTTTTTTAAGAATTATGGCCTTGCTATTTGTTAGTTGTTTTGGTATGTTTGAGATGTTTAAAAGGGAAACGTGTAACAATTTGTTGATCTCTTTCCATTAGGGGTGAAGAAGATGTTTTCTTTTAACTCTACGCCAATTTTTCTTTCTTTCTTTCTTTCTGTTATTTGCTACATGATAGATGATACTTAAATATTTGAGTTATTTATTAATCCCATGGTCCCTACATAAGGTCTTTTTTGCCTTCTCATGTTCTCCAAAAGACCTCAACAATTGATTGCAACCACAACACATTAGTAAAAGATGCTCCAAAATAATATTATGATTGTTGTTACACTATCTATTACTTCTGTGTTAAAAGGTTCAATCTTATTATTATTTTATATTTTTTTAACATGTGGTCAAAGTTGACTGCATGACAAAATGATTTCTATTTAAGAACTGAGAACTAGTGGATTGTATCTGTTACCTGACATATCTGAAGCACTGATCATACTCGCTCCCTTTGTTTGGTTTAACTGTTGCCCTGTAGCAGATAGCTTCCCTCTCTTGAGGCTGATTGTTTCAGTTTCATTCTACTATTAAATTGACCTGGAAGTCCCTTGATAAATGATCCAATTCTTTGGATATTGTATTCTTCTGTATAGTCAGTGAGATACTTTCTTGAACATAAGAAATGAAAGTTTGGTAGTAGCAGTCATTCTAAAGGATTTTTGTATTCTGAACCCATTGTTTATGATGTGGACAGCTATATCTTTGGTTGCCTTTTGGATTCATATTGTATAGTTATGCATCAAAAAAAAGTTCCCGAATTAATATTATTTCTGCATTTCTTTTTCTTATGGATTTCTCACGGATCCCTCCTTTGTTGATTATGTGACATTTACTGTTGAATGCTGGATTTTGTGTTCTGAGTAGCTGTTCTTGCTGATAAAAAGTATACCATGTTACATTTCAGTTACTGGACATTGATTGTGCTTGGTGGATGAGGATACCACAATAAAGAGGGTGTGGGAGGTTCGATAAGGTTCTTTAAGCTGTCCAGTGAGGGTTTAGAGTTTTTGCCCTAGAAGACTATAACCCATGCTAGTGAATAGATTGAAAAGGGAAGGTGGCTTGGTGAACTGAAGTTAAGACATGTCAAAATCTACTCCTGTTAAAGCAAGCAAGAATTCTGAATTGAAGAAATCTGCAGCCATCTTAACGATAGCAAATGGCCATGCTTGTAAGAAGGATGCAACTGGTGGAGAACGTCCTGTCCATGACATCAAGGGCACTGGCACTTGGATCTGTAGAAATTTGGCCTGTAAAGCTGTTGTAACAGCTGAAGATTCTTTCTGCAAGAGGTGCTCATGTTGTATTTGCCATCAGTTTGATGACAATAAAGATCCTAGTCTATGGTTGGTTTGTGCATCTGAGAATGATGACAAGCAGTACTGTGGTTCTTCTTGCCATATCGAGTGTGCCCTCCAACAAAAGCGGGTGGGATGCTTTGATCTTCAAAAAATTATTCATCTTGATGGGAGTTATTCATGTGCTTCATGTGGGAAAATATCTGGGATACTAGGGTAAGTACATGTTCATTCTATTCTGTAAATCTCGTTGTCTCCATCATGCTTCTCATTTGTTTAGTCCCTTGTACTAAAATGAAGGTGCTTCGGAATATATAGGCATATTATTTTCAGTTAAATTATCTCAATATCATAGTGCCGTTCAAAATAGCCAGTAGCTAATTTGGAATAGTTATATGCACTTCTTTCTTTGACAAGTGTGGGTCTTATTGTTAGCCAATACATGATTTTTCTCAGTTAGAAATCTGTGAAGAAAAAGGAAGCCAGATTTTCTGTATCATTATTTATAGTCAGCATGCACCATTCTTTTTTTTTGGACGGTATTAACAGGCACCATTCAACTCAACTAATAATTGGGAACATGCCAGTCATCTTTGCATTGGCCCTATGAGCTGGTCCTCCAGTATATATGTAACATCCTTTTACTCTAGAAGCAATCGTCTCCTGTTAGTACAAATGATAAAATGATTGGGCTTGCCAAATAAACCTGAAGCTGTCTTTTCATATCATGTAAATGAGCAGGAAACTTGGACAAGTTGTAGCATGCATAATACTCTATGCCCAGCATATTTCCTATCATGAAGTTACATATCTCAGTGTTACTTTCTTCACCACATATCTCAGTTGTAGCATGCATGTAATAATTAAGTATATTAGTGTCGGTTGTTTGAGATAACTGTCATGTTTTATGTTTCTTAGTATCAGTTTGCAGGTAGTATTCACTTGTGACATTCTTGGAAATTTGAAATGCTTGTTATGTTTTCCATGATTATTGATCAATTTGTAAAGTTGACATGAATGTTACTATCTGTCAGTTATTGGAAAAGGCAATTAGTGATTGCAAAGGAGGCTCGCCGAGTTGATATACTCTGCCACCGCATCTATGTGAGTTATCGGTTATTGGAGGGTACGAGCTGTCATAATGAATTGCATAACATTATTCAAGAGGCAAAAGCAAAACTCGAATGTGAGGTCGGTCCACTTGATGGAATGTCGGCAAAGATGGCTCGTGGTATCGTAAGCAGGTTATCTGGTGGTAGTAATATACTGAAACTTTGCTCTCTAGCGATTCAAAAAGTTGATGAGTTGTTGAGTTCTCCATCTGCAGGCTTGCTTCGAGGTAATGACCTTCCTTGAATAAACACAAGGTTCTAGACTGCCATAATAATTGTCATGGTCATTCTGCATAATTGTCATTGTTCTAGACTTGTTTGTTTTGCAGGTTCATTACCAGCTGCATGCAGATTCAAATTTGAAGACATTACGTCGTCTTCCCTTGTTATCATCTTAAAAGAAACTAAATTAGCATCATCGGACACCATCAAAGGTTATAAGCTATGGTACTGGAAGAGCAGAGAGCAACCAAGCATGGATGAGCCTGTTATTTTGTCAAGAGACCAAAGAAAAATACTTGTTTATAACCTCGCCACATGCACAGAATATTCCTTCAGAATCATATCATTCACAGATGCTGAGGCGGCCATTGGGCATTCCGAGTCTAAATGTTATACTGCGAGCAAGGAGGTATTTATCAAATCTGCGACCCAGAATGCCACGGGAAAATGCCCGCAGGCGCAGACAGCGGATAGGAGCCAGGCTCGTATGTCCACTGGATTTAGGATCCGAGATGTTGGGAAGATCTTGCGGCGAGCTTGGGCTGAAGAAGGCTGTTGTGAGGATATGTACGAAGGTTCATGTGACATAAGTGCCACAGAAGCAGATCAGGCAGAGAACAGTGAACAGGGTCATTTGTTATCTGGTGCATGTCGCAAACTTCAGTTCAATGCATTTTCTGTCCCTGACCTAAATGCACCCATGCCTATGGACATTGACTCTTCCCCTGAGAAGAGCTATGATTTAAATAATAGACTTTTAAGATCAAATGACAGTGGTGGCTCAGAGGCTTGCGAGGCAGTCAGGAGTGCGGAACCGGCTGCTGTTGAATCTCGACCAGGGGGCAAGGCAAAGCAGCCCAATGGTGCTCAGAATGAAAGCTGTGAGCAGGACGGAGTTTCGGCCATCTGCCGCCAAAAGCAACTTCTGAAAAAACCTAGAGTGCTGGATGAGGACTATGAGTACTGTGTGAAGGTGATACGGTGGCTGGAGTGTGACGGGCACATAGAGACTGATTTCAGATTGAAGTTTTTGACTTGGCTGAGTCTTAGATCGACTGAGAATGAGCATAGGGTTGTGAACACATTCATCAAAACACTAATCAAAGAACCAAGCAGTCTGGCTGAGCAGCTTGTTGATGCTTTCGGAGAGACGGTAAACTGCAAGAGACCAAAAGTAGGTTTCGGCAGTGAGCTATGGCATTTGGACAAATAACAATTCAAGAGTTCGCTAATTCATTGGTATTCTATAGTTTTTCCGATCAAGGTCTGTGCCGGTTGCTTCTATCACCCAGAATGAGAATGGGGGGTTAGGTTCATAAACTTGATAATCATTGCATCGACCCAGCTGTCAGATTATTACCATACCTTATAAGTTCAGATCAGAACGTGCACAATTTTCTTGAGTCATCATTTCGACCATTACCATACCTATAAGTTCAGATCGGAACATGCACAATTTTCTTGAGAGTCGTCATTCGAGCCTATGGGAATAGGATATTTGATTTACTTAGAAAAATTCCTATCTTCTTAATTCTACTTAGGAAAATTATTTTAGGCGGAAAATAGATTGCATTGAAAGATTCCTGTTCCACCTGGAAGTAGTGGAAACAATTTTATATTCTCATTGGTTTAGTACTCTATTCTGTCAGAGCCCCGGAAAAATCTTATATGATGTCATGTATGGCTTACATCTGCTTGGTACCTCTTCGGTATGGATATTTTTTTTGTTACTAGATGTTGGCTAGGATATATTTGGTTGGTATGAATGTTTGATATGCTCCAAAAACCTTAGCCTGGTGCTTGTTATGGCTGCGGTGTGATGCGGTTTCGGATAGTGGAGGTTATCGCGCCACTTTTGCTGCAGGCGTTATGTTATGCGCCTGCCGGCTGGCTGTATCATCCATTGTGGGTTTTTAAAACATAACATCCCTATTTATTACTCCCTAATCTAAACGCTCTTATATTAGTTTACGGAGGGAGTACTAGCTTGTGATAATAGTTCAAGAGGGGCATCCTCCATGCTGCTACTACAGAGGTCCTCTAGCCTTTTTTGCAAAATCATGTGGTGCGCAGTTTGGTTAAAGGTTGCAGCGCGCAAAAAAGTCACATGCAAAATGGTGGTTTTAGTTCAATTTTTGAACTAACAGGGTCAGTTTGGTTCATGTCCCCACCCTCCTGGAATCTCGAGGGTGCCTGGTGTGGACGTGAGACGCTACAGTTTTTTGCCTGACGAGGCTCGCCTGAAGAAAATGTGTTTGGTTGGTGCCAGGCTAGGTGGAGTAGTAAACGTCCCATCAGTGCATTCAGTTAGCCCATTTTTTAATCTAATATCCACCCAGGCTGCTGTTAGCCTTGTGGCCACACGTCCAGGCTAACTACAATGCCTGGAACTCATGCCAGGCTAATTACACTACATAGTAGTACAGGCCAGGCTAGTTTTCTTTTTCCCAGGGTGACAACCAAACAACCGTACGTTAGATTCAGGCACGACTCCAGGCCAGGCGAAAGATGGCGAGAATACACAATCCAAAATAGGCCCTAAAACCACGTCACTTGTTTATGAACGGAGGGAGTTGCAGTCATAAAAAATCGCAGCCGCAACCCCTGCGGATCTGCCAGACTGCCACCATACCTCAGTTACCTCCATATTATCAGAGTTTATCACCACTCTGTTGCAACCAATCAGTAGACTGCGAGCTGGAGCCGAGACCAGCTAGAGCTTCCGTTGACAGGACGTCGATACGACTGTCAAGTAGACGGTTTGCTCCTCCGATGAACGAGCCCCTGGAGTCTCTCAGAATTGCGCCTCTGCCTCGGGTCAAGTCATGATCAAATGCCGCATCGACATTTGTCATGATCAAATAGCCCAAGGCTGTTTCTCAGCCCGAGCACAGCACAAACTTTGAGCAGAAGGAACCGCAGGGCAACCTCACCCGCTCGGTCACTAGCACATGCCCTATCAATCAGATCTTCAACCCCTAGTAGTCACCAGACATTCTTTGCCTTGCAACGCTGGAGGGGAACTGTGACGCACGTCTTCCTGTCCCTGCCCACAAGCCGGGCACTGAGGCAGGAAATGCTCGTGCGGGACTAAGAGCGTCACCAGCCGTTCGGCGCCCCCAAGATTGAAATAGCACCGTCTGGGGATCAACCGGCGAAAAAATCGACATGGGGAGGTCTGGTTCTCAGTCGCACCCCCCCAAGCTGGCCCCTGACGCCGCATTTTGAAAACAAAAAAACGGCCAAATTAAAGTCAAAATGACACAAATTTAGAGGAAATTCAGGCGTTTCATTGATATTTGTACAAACTAAAAAAACATAATTTTAAAACTAACTACTACTACGTCGCCGCTGCCGCCTTGACCCTTCTACATGCCGAGGAGACTGTAGAAGTTGGTGTAGTTGTCGTCGTCGTCCTGCACGCCGTCGCCGTCCCTGCTGCAGCCCTGCCCTGGGTCGCCGAGGCGATGCAACTCGGGGTTGGACGGCCCAGGCGCCTCCTCGTCGCCGTCGTCGAGGATGACGACGCCCCCTCTTCGAGGCCGCGGCGACGAGCAGCGATCTCCCCGAGGGCGCGGCGCTGGCGCTCCATTTCCTCGCGGACGTAGTCGTCTCACGCCCATTTGAGGGCGGTCTCGTCGGCAGCGGCAATGTCGAGGTGCTCCTGCTTGACGACGACTGGCGTCGTCGCCGGCTCCGGCTCCGTCTTCGGCCTGACAAGGCGAAGGTGGCCGCGGGAAGAGGGGGAAAGGTTGGCGGCGGCGGCCCTCTTTTATGGTGAGGGTGTCGCTGCGTCGGAGCGGCGTATCGCGGGGCTCGGTCTTCACGGCGACGAGCGGTGTCCGTGCGCTGGAGGAGTGGGAGGCTGTCACGAGGAGCCGCTCCGGCACGAGATGGACGGCGCCAGGTAATCTAGCCGCGGTGAGTTAACGCCCTCGATGTGCTCGAGGACGGCTTCGAGGGTGCGCCCGGGGCCGCCCCACCATCGCCGCCGCCCCTCGGAGTTGTGGCGCCCGCGGCTTGCCGGAGCACCGTTTGTGGAGGCGAACTGTTCCTCATGGCGGTGCTCGAAGTACACCGTCCATAGGTTGTGGCTGTCGGGGGCGTACCTCGGCTGCTGCCGCCGGCTCTCCGACAGCGACGACCGGATCCTCGCGATCTCGGCGCGCCTTTCAGCACCAGCGGGCGGCGGTGGCACCGGGACTCTGCCGGCACTGAGCCTCCACGAGCCCGGCACCCGCATGTCGGGCAGCGCCGGGTACTCCGCCTCGTACAGGAGGCGAGCCTCCGCCTTGTGCAGGTGGCGGCGGCCGAAACCGTTGGCTGCCGCACCGTCGCCTGGGAAGCGCTCGACCATGGTTCGCGGGAGAGAAAGAGTGTCGGCGACGAAGAAGGAGAGAAGGGCGTCGACGGCGAGAGTGAGAGAGAGGCTGTGGCGAGGAGTGTTCAGCCACCGGTGAGGGAGGGGCAGCTTTTATAGCAGGAGGGGGCGGCGAGCGGGCAGCAGCCGTGTGGCCGCGTGGCGGGAGAGGTCTGGACGCGCGTCGGCGCGCGTTTACTGCGTCGCCCGTGAGAAATCAATGGAAGGCCGACCGACGTCAGCCTTCGCATTGATTCCTGCGGGAAACCGAGGCGATGAGGACGATGAAGCGCCTCGGTCGCTGACTCGGCAGGCCCACACGTTTTCGGACCAAAAACGTTTCCCCCGGCGCCCCCAGGTGCCCCCCAGCACGTCGGGTTCGGCCTAGGTCCGCCGGCGCCAATTTCGGCCCTAACCGGCGAAAATTAGGCTCCTAGGGGCGCGACTGGGCCGATTTTCCCCGGTCGGCGATAAAAAAATGGCCTGGGGGCCTGTTGGGGGGCGAGTGGAGATGCTCTTATAATTGTATGAAGCAGTCGCTAAAATTTCATCCACCCAATGCATTCATTGCCTCACTGAGCCCACACTTTTTCTCAACCCAATTTTTCTCCAATCTCCCGCACGCACCCGCCTCCTTGCTTTTCCCTACCTTTTGTGTTTTTGTCAGGGAAGAACCCGGTTCCTCTGCAAGATCCCATTTTGCTTTTGGAGCAACAGGTTGAGCTGATTTTGCGCATCAAAGCTGGCGTAGAGGGTTGGGGCAGCCGTCCAGGTTGGAGCATTGGCCATGCCCTTACTCAAGTCACATTGTCCATACAATCATATTTTTTTCGGGCGAATGAGAGAGCTTTATTCAGACAAAAGCATTCCCAGGACAATCAGCCAAGATGTGGTCACAAGGAAGCTAGGGGTTTCATCAAGCCAGCTATCGATCACATTCAAGATGCATGCATGCTTTGCATAGAGATGCGTTGGAAGGTTTGCTGACATGTTTACATGTTGAATATCAAAGAAAGTGAAAAAATTACTAAGCTCTCTTATTTCTAAAAGGATAGGAGCCACAATAGAACGAGAATTGTGGCGAGTTTTTCAGAGTGTCACCAACTCGAGACAATCGACTTCCATTATCACATGCGAGAACCCTCGAAGATTAGCAAAGTGAACCCCGTCCCGCGGCGGAAAAAGTTCAATGATCAGAGGATCCGAGACCCCCATATATGATTTACACCATGAACCCAGCAAGGTTGTAGACGAGCGAGTGACGCCACCTGCACCTCCTCGCCCATCTGCAATATTTAGCGCACCGTCCGTGGTGATCTTGACTACACCAGCGCCAGGTGGCCGCCATCCAAATCCTAGCGAGACCGAAGCCGCCTTGCGTGGGAGGTGAAGGAGGGATATCGCCTCCTTCGTTGCTCGAATGGTAGCTGTAGGGTCACATCCTTCCTCCCCATGTTTGATGCATTTTCGGGAATGCCAAATAGACCACGTGACGGTAGTGATCTTTGCACGATCATCATCAGAGAAACTAGGACCACATGTGATATCACGCGCCCATGAATCTGGGTGAAAATTCGGCAGCCGGAGACCAAACTACGCGCACGCCTCCTCCCAAAAACGACAAGCATGTGAGCAGTGAATGAGAGCATGTTTCAGATCCTTGTCCGTGGCAAGACAAACTTTACAGCGACTAATGTTTGCAATATGGCGATTGATATGTCTCCAACGTATCTATAATTTTTCCAACGTATCTATAATTTTTGATTATTCCATACTGATATATTATCATTCTAGGATACTTTTTGGGTCTATTTACCAATTTATAATATTTT
>CBMN010037675.1:57-12480 GCA_000582825.1 Hordeum pubiflorum
GCAGTCTCAAGCCACGTCAGTATGAATCAAGTTGAAGTACATGCCATGGTAGTCGTGGGGTGTTGGTTTCTTTGGTGGCTTCAAAGACAACTACCCATGATGAGAGGGTACCACCGGCTGGCCGTTGGCCGGTCTAGGTGCATGCTATAACAACCAATGCAACTTCATTAAGCATACATAAACACAATACCTCAGTTACAAACCAAAGATGGCCCATGCCACTCCCAAGGAACTTGAAGTTCAATGTAGGCGCTTCATTTTATGTGAACTCGGGCACTCGAGCGACAATTGAGATTGTGAGAGATGCCAATGGATCTTTCGTTGGGTGGAAGTGCACATTCTATGCATATGCAGCAGATGCGGCGACCATGGAGGCACTATTCATGAAGAATGGACTCCACTTTGGAAATCCCCTCCAAATCAATAAATTACAGGAAGAATCTAACTGTATGGAGTTGACCAATTTCTGTAAAGGCCAATCACAGTGGTGGGACTCCGTGACAAAGATTTATGCAGATTTGTGGACGGCGATGCAAATTGGAACTGTTGAATACGAACATTGCTCCAGAGAAGTTAATGTATTTTCCCATGAGTTAGCTAGCTTTAGTTGTCGAAATAATATATCTTGTACTTAGGATGATGACCCCCCTAGTTGCTTACTCAGAAAACTTGCAAATGATGTAAGTGTTGGTTAATTAATAAAGCTACCATTTAAAAAAGGATCTTGCTACATGCATCCATTACGGTAGACGTAATAAAAACAGTTTGTTACGATGAAAAAAAAACTAGCCCCCCTTGGTACTGATCCAACACATGTTATGCTACTAATCCAATGGCCACCAAGTGGTTTGATGGGAAGCAATAAAACAGTAGTATGATTACTAGCGTCTCCCAAAGAGATATTCTAGCTTCTGACCATAAGGACAACCACGACGAATGCCTATAATCAAAGTGCAAAATTTATGCCCTCAACAACTATGCGTTAGCCTAGTCATGTTCCTAGATATCAATCGATCTGACGGCTAGAACTACTATTACAAATATGTCTTGTTTCTATAGAATTAGTAGTATTCGACTCGCAAAGAAACAGTTGATAAACTGATTGCAATAATTTTGATTATTATTATTATTATTAAAATGGCATTTTAGTATACTATTTAGGTAGTGCCAATTGTTGTTCCTCTAGCGAAATAAATATAATTTTCATTATTTGCGACCATATGAGTTAGCACTGCCTAAATATGGCTGGTTAGTACTGTAATATTAATTCTATTAGTGAAAATCAGCATTGTGACCATACAAGTCATGCTATCCCATTACTATCCAAGATTATACTTCAACTGAGTACATGCCGATTTTGGATACAACATTGATTCCTTTGGTGCTAATTATTGTTACTCTAGGGAAGTATCAGCTCTCCAGAGCTTAGTATACCTAAATCACACTTGTGTGATGTCTACTTTCATGGACCATCTTAGGTTTTAGTGACTTGCTATCTTGCAAGATAGACATATGTTTCCTTTATGTGGAGCGCCACACGTTCTTTTTAAATTTAACATATTCAACATTTTACATGCAGTGGAGGGATGCGACACAAAGCATATCTATACCCAAATTTTATATCAACTCGAGAATAAAATCTCTTCATTGCACTTTCAGAAACAAGAATTTAGCTAAAATGTTGATAACTCAGGAATAACAAAAAATGAAGAGACTAATCAGACAAAGTACTATCAAGTCCCTTTTCCATGAAATCAACGATTTTCCAATCATACTCCATTTCCTGCTCCTGGGTGAGAGGGCTATTCCACATCATATTACATCGTGTAACTCAAATTTGTTGTCTTCGGTTTCATCAGAGATTTTCCCCCAAGAATATCCATATTAGCAAGTATAAGTAGACTTTCTTGTTCTAGTTTGGATTCTGCATTCTTCTCTTCTAATGGAGTTTAGGTCAGTCCTTCATGGATGTTTTTTCTAGATCAACCATAGGTGGAACTATTGCGTTCACACGAACTTTAATAGGGTTTTTAGTGCAGCAATTTCCAGGATGGTGGTTTCATTTCCTCTTATTGTGACCATAGAGTCTTTGGTGCACTAAGGACTCCAGGCCAAGTGTGTTTCCGCACTTTGCTTAGCTCTACGAGTTCATGATATATTGTTTACCGATGTCTTAATTGCCACACTCATTACAAGATAGACATATATTCACCATATGGTTTATCAAGCCATGCCTATTCTTGAGACTGATGCAAGATTTTGTCATGCTTGGGGTAGGTTGCTTTCGTTTTACATCTATTTTCATGAATAGACTGTATAATCGCATTGCCAGAGAGTCTTGTTGATATCTTGACGGATTGCTAGTGGCTTAGAAGACCGACCTACACGAGCTGCATCAAAATGGTCCCTTAGTGCGGTATAAAGTCCCATTGGCACCATGATCTCCATTAATTCTTCTTGAGTGATTCAGGTATGTGACCTCTTATACTGCAAATAGTATGAGACCTTTCTTGGAGAGTTGTTGCGGGTCATTTATTGTGAACATCCAAGTCTACGACTTTGCTGTAATCATAGGTTCGAGCAAAGTTATCATGTCGAAGCACGAATCGTGATATTTATGACCATTCCGAGTTAATTTACTCATATACGTGGTATATCCGATAATAAATTCTCTATTAGTAATATGTTTATGAATAATGTGTAAAGCAATGCAAAGTGTCCCAAGAGTATCTCAGTTATTTTATACGCGTCCATAAATTTTTAGTGATTTGTGAGCAAGAAAACAACAATACAAAGCTAGAAAACAACAATAATCTATTGATAAATCATGGAATGTAGAGTATGAATTTCTACATGTTGTTATACAAAGAATGACAGTGTAAATATGAATTCCGGAGGTCAAATACCCCTCGAAATAAGTTTATTGTGAAATCCATAAACTGTAGTGGGGTTGTCACAACTTTTTGAATGATTACGAATAACCAACGCAATTTCTGAAAACCGTGGGAACTCTTCAGCAAAAAGAAAACCGCAACCAGATTCCTTTTTCGCATTTTGAAATTTCTGGATTTTATTGGGCTCGACGTTCAATAAAATGGAGGCACATGCCACCGGCGATCAAGGCCAGCGGATCTGCGGATGCACATGGAGGCGCGCTGCGTTGGCACAACGCCCAGAGCCGTGATGAGGTGAACGGCGCTAGTGCTACGGCAAGTGCGGCACGAGTGGCAACGCTTCGAGGCGATGGTGTTCCAGGCGATGGTGGATGTGCAGGCGCATCCGAGAGGGTGGCGCAGCGGTCGACAACAGCACTATAATGTGGCGTCTCGCCGTGCTCCGCGATGCATGCAGTCCCTCCCGTTGGTCGTGGGAGTGGACCTCGCTGTTTCCTAACTTTGCGCACACACAGATACTTCTTTCCCAACGTCTCCTATCCCCGCACGCACTAGCAGATTTATGATTACCACGCTTCACCAGCTCTTTCTCCTCCATTTTTCTGTAGTTGTACGCATGTAGCCCCGTACTACAGTACTAGTCTCGAAGTGTTATTTATTTAATTTCCGGCTTGTAATCCTACTCTCTTTGTCTCCTCAGATGTGTACGTATCTGCGTTTTACTTCGACAATTGGCAAACAACTAGATGCGTACGTATCTGCGTGTTACTTCAAGGCGCAAGGGAGAGCTTCAACTAGCTCTTCATACTTGTCAAATATATAGTGGTGCTAGCTAGCTCGCATAGTATCACACCCGCTTATTATTGCCTGGTAGGTAAACAATGTACTCTTGCTTCACTGATATACTTTCAAGAGAAATGCTAGCTTATGGCCATATGGACAGACAGAGCTAATGTATGTAATGAAAGTTCAAAATAAAATCCTTTAGCAACCCTGCGCCAGCCAAGTCATCTTCTTGGATCTCTGATGGTTGGAATTAATAATTTGCAAACATGTCTTGTTTTCTCAAGAATTATTAGCTAGTATTTAGCTCAGAAAGAAATAGTTGATCAATGAAATGTTATAACTTTCATTATTATTACAATTGAATTTTAGTACACTATTTTTGCAGTCCCAATTGTTGTTTGCCTACCTAAGTACAGTATCATTTTTCGGTACTGCGACCATGAGTACTAGTTTATACTAAAAATTAGTATGGCGACCATACGAGTGAGTGCTATTCCATCACTATCTAAGATTATACTTCAATAGCGTACATGTCGATTCTGGGTATAACATTGGTTCTTCAGTGCTAAATTGTGTTCCTCGAAAGAAGTATCAGCTTTCTAGAGCTTCTTATATATTGATTACACTTGTGTGATGTCTACTTTTATGGAAGATATTCGTATTACTGGACTTGCTATCTTGCAAGATAGACTTATGCTTCCTTTATGTGGGGTACTACACATTTTTTAAATAAATTAAAATATTTAACATTTTACATGCGGTGGAGGGATACGACACAACACATATCGACACCAAAATTTTATATCAATTGAATATTATGCATTCTTGACATATAACTCGGGTATAATAATCTTTAGCTAAAATGTTCATATCTCAGGGATAACAATAAATGTAGAGACTAATCTGACAAAGTAGTATCAAGTACTCCCCATGAAGACAACAATATCTTGATTATGTTCCTTTCGCTGCTCCTTAGTGACAGGGCTATTCGAGCCTATTACACCATCTAGCTCAAATTTTGTTATGTTCAATTTCATCAAAGATTTCCCTAGGAATATCCACTTTAGCCAATACAAGTAGGCCTTCTAGTTCTAGTGCCGATTTCCTGATATTCTCTTACAATGGAGTTTAGGTCTCCTCCAAGGATGTTTTTTCTTCATCAAACATAGGTGTAACCTTTGGATTTACACTGACTTTGATATGATTTTTGCAAACCTTGACAAGAGCAACTTCCAGGATGTTGGTTTAATTTCATGTCATTGTGGCAACAAAGTCTTTAGTGCATTTAGGACTCCCAACCATGTGGGGTTTAAGCACTTTTCTTAGTTCTACGAGTGCATGATATATTCTTTTCCAATGTGTCAATTTCCCATACTCATTACAAGATAGATATTATTCACCATATGGTTTATGAGGGCGCGCTTTGCTCTTTCCGAGATTGATGCAAGATTTTTTTTTCATGGCTGGTGTACGTTGCTTTCCTTTGACCTCTATTTCTTGAATAGAATCTATAATCACATTGCTAGAGATAGTCTTGTTGATATCTTGTCAGCTTGTTGGTGGCTTAGATGGTTGAATGACACGCGGTGCACCAAAATGCTCCCGTACTGCAATACAAAGTTCCATTAGCACAATCATCTCCATGAATTCCCCCTGTGTTATTCGGGCATGAGAAATCTTATGATGCAAATAGTACTACGCGTTTCGTTGAGAGTTGTTACAGATCTTACATCGTGAACATCCAAGCCTGCAACTTTGCCTTAGTCATATTTTCGAGGCAAAGTTATCATGTGAAAACACGAATCACAATATTTACAACCATCCAGAGTTAATTTAGTCATCTACGTGGTATATACAATAATGAGTTTACTATTGGTAATGTGTGTAGGAACAATATATAAACAATGTAAAGTTTCTCAAGATTATCTCAGTAATTTTATATGTGTGCATCACATTTCTCGTGATTTATAGTGGTTGTGTGCAAGAAAACAATTATAAAATATGAAATAGCAATAAACTACTGATAAAGCATGGAATGCAGAGTGCGGATTTCTACACCTCGTTATACAAAGAAACATGGTTAAAATATGAATTTGGGAGGACAAATACCATTGGAAAGAAGTTTTTTGGGAAATGCATAAACTATGGTGAGTTTTTGCAAATTTTTGAATTCTAAGGTGTGACCAACAATAATTTTAAAGAAGTTTACGAACTCTTCAACAAAAGAACCACAACCAGATTCCCTCTTTTCTCTATTTTGAATTTTCTCGAATCTATGGATTTTATTGGGCCTAGCACATTGGGTCGATCTATCCCCTCTTTCCATTTTTTATGGGAGCAACTAGTTAGAAGGCACTCCCTTGATGGGATTCCGAGGGGCACCCACTGGGGAGCGTGGAGCACACTCCAACACCGTCATGTGTCGCATGCTAGGTGCACCTCACACAAGAACTTTCAGTTTTTTCATTTGTTGCTTGGTTTTCTATGGACCTTTACTATTTTCTCTTGTTTTTTTGTTTTTATTTTTCACTTTTCCAGGGGTTGCCTAATTTCTTTTCCTTTTTTTAGCCTCATTTGGAGTACACTGTTGTAGCAAGCACTATAGCCCTATAAAGTACTAGTTAAAGGGAAGCATGGGTGTACCCGCGGTGAAGTACATGTGTGTTGTGTGTCTAAGCACAACTATGTTCCACCATGAAGCACATATATGCTACACTGGAGCACAAGTGCACTATGTAGGGAGCACAACATGAAGCACAAAGTGCAGTACGTGGGGGAAGCTCATTTGTGCTACACCATGAAGCACAAAGTGCACTACCCGGGAGCACACAATGCACTACAAAGGGAGCACACGTGCATTACACTCGAGAGCCCAAGTGCACTCTGATACATCTTCAATGTATCTATAACTTTGATCGTTTCATGTTATTATATTATCACTTTTGTATGCTTTTTATGTCATTTTATATCATTTTTATGGACTAACCTATTAACTTAGTACCCAGTGCGAGTTGATGTTTTTTGTTTCCTAGCAAAACCATACCTACTGAAGTTCAAACGTGATGAAACTTTACAATGATTTTTAATGGAACATAAGAGACCCTATATGCTTCCGGGAGTGATGAGAAGACACACGAGGGGGGCACAAGCCCTGGCGGCCCACCCAGGGGAATAGGCACGCTGGGTGAGCTTGTGGACCCCTTGATGCTCCGTTTTCCCTAATCTCTAACCTATAAATTTCCTAATATACCAAAAAACCAGAAACGAGGCCCGAAACAATTCTTCCGCCGCCCCAAGTCTCTGTTCTTCTGTGATCCAATCTAGAGGCCTTTTTCGGTACTCTACCGGAGGGTAGAACCATTGGGAAGGCTATCTTCATCAACCTTGTTACCTCCATGATGATGTGTGAGTAGTTTCTTCAGGTCCTACGAGTCCATAGCAGTAGCTAGATGACTTTCTTTATCTCTTTAGAACTTCAATACAATGATCTCCTCTGAGATCAATCCGATGTAATCTTTTGTGATGTCTTTGTTCGGATCCGATGAATTGTGGATTTATGACCATATTATTATTTGATCTATCTTGAGTTCTTGAGCCTTCATCATTGTATAATTTTATAGCTTTGTATTTTTTCTGATCTATCGATCTACTTTGGTCAAGTTTGATTAATTTATCTTCAGTGAGAGAAGTACTTTGTAGTAGGTCAAATCTTGCAGTGATCATGTCAAGGATAAGGGCACACATTTGTATTGTTGCTGCTAAGAATAAAACGATGGGGTTTAAACATATAGCTTGATTTTACTTTGTCTATATTATGGCATCTTCCTTAATGCATTACTTTGTTTGTATGAACTTAATACTTTGATATGCATGTTCAATATCGGTCTTGGGGCGGAATAATATTAGTAGACGTCAGTAAGTTTAGCAGTCTACTTGTTACGGACGTAATGCCTATATAACGATTATGCCTTCGATGATTTTCATAACTATGCCCAATTCTATTAATTCCCCAACAATAATTTGTTTATCCTTCGTTATTCTGCTTTCAAGAGAGATGCCTCTAATGAACCTATGGCCCTCGGGTCCATTCTCCATATATTTACTAGTTCCTACAATTTCTATCAGTTTGCTATCATTATCCTTGTTATTATTATACTTTGATATCTTTATTATTATTTTCTTTTAACCTTGTGGCTAGCAAGAACAGGGTGAGTGATGACCCCTTGCCTTTGTTGGGTGGAAGCAATTATTTAATTTGTGTGCAGGTGCTGCTAACGTTGCATGTGTGTTGCCTCCTACTGATTCGATAAACCTTGGTTCTTAACTAAGGGAAATATTTTCTGCTCCTGTGCTACATTACCCTTTCTCTTTAGGGAAATCCAACATCTCCTACGGAAATAGCACTCCACGGGAGTACAAGTATACTACATGTGGAATACAAATGCTCCACACGTGGAAAGCACAACTACAATACTAATGGGAGTACAAGTCTACTACGTGGGGGAGTACAAGATTACTACACTAGGAGCACAATTTGTGTCCAAACCTATCAAAATGGAATATAATAAGTTATCCATTCGACGAGAAAAATGGTGAAAATGATCAAAATTTGGATGCAAGGCTCATGAGATATTTCAAAACTCTCATCTCTTCCACGCGGATCAAAATATTCATAAAAAAGTCTCTGATCAGCGTGAGAGGCGTGGGAGATGCCTCCACAGGGGGCCCCTCAATTAGTGATTTCATTTTTTTCTTGCCTCCTTCATTTTTGTATCTTACGGGAGATTGTCCCGACTACACCTATGACCCATTTGTGACTCGTTGACCAGGGTCGAAGGTGACGGCGCAACGCGTCCCCACGGTGTTGAAGGCCAGCGGACGTGCGGCATGAGCAGAGAAGCTTCAAGAAGGGTCGGTGTAGACGCTTCGAGACGTGGTGGTATGTCGAGGAGGTTAAGAGCATCTATAACCGGACCCTTCAAACCCGTCTTAAATGCCCAGGCAGGTCGTCCGGTCACTGACCGATCACGGAAATGCGACCCAAACAGGCCTCTCAAACCGGCCTCAAANGCCCGGGCTGACCGGCACCCCCATATCCAAGCCAAATATGGGGAGGATATGGGGGAGCCCGGGGCACGCCCGCCACGTCGGACCCGACAACCCAACCTTACCTCAAATTGCACCAAATCCTACAAACCCTTTCAACTCCTCCAGCCATCCTCAACATTTCCCGTGCCCGAACCCTTGCCGTCCACCACTCTTGCTCCCCATCGTCACCACCGGTCTCGATCCACCGCCGTGATGTCTTCCAGCCTGTCCCCGACCGCCACGACGGAGACGCAGTCTGCCTCATCCATCGGCGTCCCTTGCTCCACTAACTCTTGCAAGGTGGAGAACGTTGCCCGGAAGCTACGGTGTCGCCGGCAGTGAGAGAGGGAGGCGGTGGCGGCGTCGAAGGTAGGTGCCTACATGGTGGAGGAGATATCTCCCCCGACCCTCAATGCTCCCCGCACCCCGTCCATCCCAGCGCCGATGCGGATTGTGTCATCCGGAAAGCTTGGGACGGAGGAGGATTCGACGGCCGGCTGGACCATTCCGGAAGGCTTTCCGGCCACGTAGAAGCCGGCTGTCGACGATTGTCATTCGCCGCAGCTCGTTCGGGAGCGGACGAGCACGAGCACCGCCACCGCCCGGGCTGCACTCGACGTGTCCGACGGAATGACAGAACAAGACCGGGTACGTTTTGTTTGCTCCTGTCCGATCAAATGTTCAATGTTTTGCATTAACTAGTTCGGACATGATGAATGCTTGTAAATCATGATGATCTAGGAGGCGTATTTGGCAAGCATGATCAATGACAATGAAGATCCGACCCAAATGGATTATGAATTGGAGGCCACCACCCCATTCGAAGTTGGGACAACATCCGATCCCAATGCAAGCAAGAAGTGGAAGAGCAAGACGCCAAAAGGCAAGAGGTCTGGCTTTCTCAAGATTTGAGGATATATTGTTGGTCCACTCTTGGTTGGCCACAACAATGAATTCCATATGCGACACCGAGAAAAAGGGGAACACATATTGGGAGAAGATTTGGAAGGAGTATCATGAAAGAAAGGAGTATGTAGAGCCACATCCTATCGTGACCACCCGCAATGTGGCATCTCTCCAACATCGACGGGGGATCATTCAAGGAGAAGTGAAGATGTACGTGGGCTACTACGCACAAGTGACCAAACGCCCTCAAAGTGGGATGGGAGTGGCAACTCAAGTAAGCTCAATTGCCTCATCTTATTGTCATTTGAATATGGTTCTTGTGTTTGCATTCTTGTGCTCATGCGTATGTTGTTTGCTAGACGGCGGTGGCGGCCACTTTGTATCACGAGCTCGAGAAGAAGCCATTTGCTTTTAGCCATTGTTGGATCATATTGAATGGCAAGCCAAAGTGGACACAAGTTGTGGCCAATCTCAAAGCCGGCAAGAAGAGGAATGATGGCTCAAGCTCCCACCAATCCATTGGGTTGGACGATGAGGAGGACGAGATTGTCGTCGTCAATGGAAGAGCTACCGTGCCAAAGGATAGCCGATAAGTCATGTATAACAAATGGGAGAATGCAAAGATCTCCCGTGATGCCGCGGCTGCAAAAATATCGTCCACATGGACGGCATTTTTTCGGCAAGGGAGAACAAGAAAGAGGAGAGGTACAAGCTCATGTTGGATGCGCAAAAGAAGAGGATGGAGTGGGACCGAACGAGGGCGGAGAGGAGGCTGGAAATTGAGAGGGAGAAGATCGAGTTGAAGAAGTAAGAGACGGCGATCAAATGGGAACTCGAGAAGGCCAAGACATTTGGAGAGATCGAGCTCAAGAAGGAGAGGTTGCAACTTGCACGGGACACGGAGGATGCAAAGATCATGTTGGCGGACGAAACCCTCTTGGATGCGCATGTGAAGAAGTGACTTGCAGAGAAGAAGAAGGAGATCAACGATCATAGGGCGCATGAGGTGCGAAGAAGTGGCTTGCGGAGAAGAAGAAGGAGATCAACGATCATAGGGCGCAGGAGGCGGCGAGGGCGGCAGCGGCAGCGGATCATGCGGCCAGGATGCAAGCGGAGCACGCAAGTCGGATGCAGACGGAGCATGACAAGTTGGACGAGCAGGACGCATGGATGGCCACGTCCGCCCCGTGATTCGACGAGCACCCCTTCTCGCTCTCACATTGATTTCATTTTGACATGTCCGGTTTGTTGAATTGTTTGATTTGCTTTGATTCGAACTGTTAAATTTGAACAATTTGTATTGGATGATCAATGTACATGAATTTGATGATTGAGGTATGTGAATATGTGTCGCATCATATGAAGGGCCGGAGGACGCTGTCCGCGGGCGTGTCCGGACGCGCCCGCAGACGTATAGGGATTGGATTTGTCAAGTACGGTTGTAGATGATCTAACATGTATCCGAGCTACGCTAAAAAGGTCGGCTCATTTTCTGTCATGAGCATCAATTCAGACTCGAGTGGCTTCTATTGAAGTTGATCTCGGATGGAGAAGAGAAAATATCACCTCACTCAGCTCACGTGTCTCGGCAGACTTTGTATCTTTGCCCATGCGCTGTTAAATTCTCCACGGACGGAGCCAAACAGCCAAAACCCTCTGAAAACGGGCCCAACAACTCGGCAGCAGTGCCCAGGGCGGCAGCAGGCAGCGGCAGCGGCAGCAATCGTGCGTGGCCCAATATGGATGGATCATGCCGTTGGTTCGGTGCGCCAATTGCACAAGCGCCGATTGCACTGGACTGTTGTATTGACTTGCCACGGCTTGCGGCATCGCGTTGCTTGCACTCATGGTGGAAAAGAACAACGCCGTGCTCTGCTTTTGCTCCGGTTCGGTGCCCAATTGCGTGCCTCTCATGGTCCTGCGCCACTGCTGCGCCGTGCATGCTCTCTTCTCTTGGATGCTATGGCGTGCAGGGCTTTGGCCATTGGCTGGCCACCCTGCCTGACCGGGATGGGTCGTCCTTGGTCACAGGCCTTTTCAAGTGCAGAAAACCATGGCCCTCTCCTCTCGGACCACCGCCTCGCCGTACGAGTGTATGGGGACTTTGAGAGAGTATTGGAATCACTCGCCCGGCCTCATCATTTCCAATCATGGTGCCTTGGGCCACCTGGTCCATTTCGCTGGCCCAAAATGCGGGTTGCTTTAGGTTGTGTTTGGTTATTATGCTTTAGATACGCCTGCTGGTCTGGTTGATGCAGGATTTGAAGTGTTTTACTATGGGGGATTCATACTAGTAAAACACTTCAAAATATGTGTATCATTGAGATCAAGATCAGAATTGATACTAGTTTGAGGAAGGTAATTTAGATATCCATCGCCTAAACTTCGCCCTGATTGTCTTAATTCCTAAAGAAGCTGAGGCGAGAGGGATGAAAAAAATCAGACCAATCAGCTTGGGTAATTGCCCTGTTAAGATTCTCTCTAAGGCCTTAACTAACAGGTTGTCTCCTATTGGAGACCGATTGATTTCTCCAAATCAAACAGCCTTCATTAAAGGCAGATTCATCCTGAAAAGTGTGGTTCTCGCCCATGAGGTTATTCATGAGGTCAAGAGATCTAACACTCACGGGCTTATCCTTAAATTAGATTACGAGAAAGCATATGACAGAGTTAGTTGGGACTTCTTATTTGAGATGTTGGAATCTAGGGGTTTTGGCCCTAAACGGATTTCTTGGATCAGAAAACTTCT
>CBMN010037678.1:0-11382 GCA_000582825.1 Hordeum pubiflorum
ATTGTGTGAACATAACACATTGAAGATCACTTAGATCTCATAGTAATAGGCTGCATTGCTATTACCTTGTGTATGCTACAATTTAAATATAAGGAGTACGCATTGAAGGCAATCGTTTGTCGAGATTGACAAAACGTAGACCTCACAGTAAGAGAAGATAGTCAGCAAATGAGCAGTAGATCCCAACCCATTACCTTGTGATTCCAAATCTAACGAGGGATAAATATTCAAAAAATTGCAAGTTTGATATGCGAGAGAAGAAATCTCAATCGCAAAAACATGTTCAAAAGAAATTGATATGTGGTAAACACATGGAACATGTCATTCTTCTCAGATGAGATCTGGTACTTTATTTATATTATCAATCCATTNNATAATATAAACACACTAATAATTACACAAATCCTAACCTAGATTAAATCTAGTAGTGGGCTAGAATGTAAGTAGCAGCCAAACTAGGTACTAAACAGTACTAAACATAGTCTAAAAGTGCACAAATACAGTAATTAGTACTAATAACATAATAAAACATTAAAAAAACAGCCACAGGGGGCAACCCGAGGCCATCGCAGCCGCCTGGGCCTGCACGGCCTTTGGCCGGCCCAAGGCCTCCCGCACCGCATAAGAGGAGGGGGTGGAGCGGTTACGGGATAAGGTCGGAGACCTCGCACCACCCCGATCCCCACTCCCCACCCAGCGCTGCCGATGGGAGGAGTGGCCGCTGCCGCCTCCCCTTGCTTCTCTGGCGATCATCGGCACACCACGGAGGATCCTTCCTCGTCTGAGGAAGAGGCGACGACGATGGGGTTGAGGCGTCCAACCTGCGGCGGGCAGAGGCGAAGCCGAGGCCTGCCGAATCCCACGAGCCAGCGCGGCGGTCGATGGCGGCGACGGCGCGACCGAAGAGGAGGCCGAAGCGCCTCTCCGCATGGCCCGCGGCCATCTCCGTCTGTGGCGGAGTGGTGGCTCCCTCCATCCCGGCTCTGAGGCGGACGACGCCGAGGCGCCGGTTGGCACGGAGACGAAGGCGAGCGCGGCATCCACGTCCATGGCGGCGCGCATCGGGATGGGCATGTAGCCAGGAGGGCCACGGCTCGGGCCGGCAACCTTGGCTACCGGCGTGGGCGTCGACGACGTGAGCCAGGCCACCGGTGGAGGAGGGGGTGGAGGCGGAAACCCGGGGGGCGGTGCAAACGTGGCTGCAGCCCCGTGCACCATAGGGGCGCTCGGGCCTGCCACTAGCCAGGGGTCGAACCCCATCGGCGTATGGCCACAGGCACGAGGAGCACCGCGGTGGGCGCATTCGGCGGCACGACGACCGTGTCCAAGGGCATGGTGACCTCCACGCGCGCCCCTCCCAGCGCCATGGTGGCCGCGTCCAGCGTCATCGAGGCCGAAGCGGCGGATGGCCTGCATCCGGCAACGAAAGCATCGGAGTCCACCCACTCCATGACAACGACGGGCAATGAGGCGTTAGCGGCGACCGTCCTCGCGGATGAGGCGGATGAAAAAGGAGACGAGGCCTGACATCTGATCGGCAAGTGCTCGCTCCCTTCTCTCGTCTTTGTTGTTTTTCGCTCTCTCTGGTAGTTCTACGTGCTAATAACGTGTTCAAGATTAAGAGTGAAATCTCTGTCTTGATTGATGGGTGCAGGCGCTACTTATATGTCCTGGAGAGACACGACGATGCCGAAGGGATGCGTCGGTTCCGGTACAGGAGGGAGAAACGTCATTGTGGATGCAACCACACGACGGTTGGTTAAGGGGAGATGTCATTGCGGATGCAACCACATAGAGAACTGGGATCACAAAGGAGACACCAACATTTCCTGGACAATAAAAGCTTTATCGGAACACTGTATATCCTTGAAACCCATACCTCCATGGTTGTCTGGTGTGCATATTTTAGCATTACTGGGATATATTTGTGATAATCCCTTTACATACTTGAGCGGCCAACTACTGACATATCATAAATTGAATAGCTTGTGCCACAACCTTAGTTAAAACTTCTTTCCCTCTACACGAGTTTCTTATGTTTTCATCTTGCTACAAGTTATAACAATCCCCACCTGAGTTGACAGACCCAAATATTTATATGTGATTGATTTAGTTAGGATATTCAATCTACATATCTCAGCCCTAGCATCAACATCAACACTTGGGCTAAAAAAAACACTTGATTTTGCATCGGTTACCAATTGGCATGATGCCATCAGAGTTTAATCGAAGACCGATAGCATCTTGAATGACAGCTTGCATAAGGATGAGCGAGTTGTTTGCAAATGGTAGGTTCGAAATTGAGAGAGCCGATCTCCAAACTTTCACTCCAATCAAATTTCCTTGATCTTCATGTTTTAGTAGGCTTCTTAACCCCTCAGCACATAAAATAAATAAATAAGGTGACAGAGGGTACCCTGATGGACACCTCTAGCCACGACGCATGTGACCATAAGGAGCTCTGTCGATTTCCAGCGAGTTCGCAGCTCACAAAGCTAAATCCGCCAGATTTCAGGTAGGGGTCCCGAGCTGGTAATCTTGGCAAGGTGGTAACATGACGAACAAAAGACACTGCATTTACTCAGGTTCAAGCCCTTTCAAAGAGATAAAACCCCATGTCCCAATTGTATTGTATTGATTATTGATGGTGCATAGAGTACAGGTTGATCTACCTCAAGATTGTGTGCGTTGATGAATCTACCTCTACTGTCTAAACCCCTCAGCTTATATAGGCATCGGGGGTACCTAGGGTTACACCTAGGTTGGTTACATCGGGAGTAAACATGCCAAAGATTACATCTTGCCTTGCCTTGGAGTGAGTGCCAAGTCTATGGAATGTTCTATCTTAAATATGTCGTGGGGCCTGGCAAACATGGCCCACTTGGTTGACAGTTTGGGGGTCCTCGGCCCGACCCACGCCTCGAGGCTGACGTGGTTACCACCCCCTCATTCATGACACCATCAGTAGCCCCTAAATTGGTCTTCAAGCCAAGGACATCGCTCCGACTCTTCCGAGTTGTTTCTTCATCTTCAGTTTCGCCTTTGCACGCTTCAACAAGTCCTACATTATTGTTTTTAGAGGCGGTCCCTTCCCCGAGAATATGCTCATCCGAGGCTATTGTACCAAGGTGGGTACCTTAAGAGCTAAGCAAGCTTCGGTCGAGGACAAAATACAGGCCCCACCCTGGCGTCTTTATGCGAACGTGACCCCAACCGGTCCCCACCATTATCGTGTCGACCAAATGAGCTGTAATGGGCCTCACATTCCGCTTTAATGGCATCATTAATATTTTCCCTCGATTTGAGTGTGGTGACGCCTTGGAAACACACAGATTTACCGCCGCAGAACTCAAACGTCCCATCGTCCCACGACCAGGGATTTCCATATAAGGTTAAGGGAAAACAACTAGAATGTTTACATCCCTTCCGTCTCCTTCCCTGCGCATAACTCATCTGCCTCCACAGCTCCATCGCCGTTTTTGAGAGCTCAAAGGCATGGAGAACGCCTCAAGTTCATCCACTCGCCCTGCCGCCCCCCTCAAGGGGGCTAGAAAAGTTGTTCTGTGTCTCAATGACAGTTGAACCAAATCTCCACCTCCGGATACCTCCCCACGCCAGAGCTCTCGCGGGTCTGTCTCGGATTAATTACTTTGGATGGCGGCGTTTTAGATAACTTTCCCACGCCGCAACCCAACAAGCGGGTATGCTTTGTCCCATTTCTCCTCTGAGGCCTAACTTTCTTAGGGGTCTCCTGCACTTCTACGGGATCCAACTTAACAACCTTACGCCCGAGTCCATCCTCCACATCGCCTGTTTTGTTGCTTTATGCGAGGTCTTCCTGGGGTGCGAAGCGCCATCGGCTTGTGGTGTAGGTACTCCTGCCTGGCCCCTCTTTCCTGAGACGTCAGTCTTTTTGAATGTGGCATATCAGAGGTGTACAGAATTGCGGGGTCCAACTACCTCGTCGGCACCCCTAGGGAGGCAGTGAAGTTTGGCAAGGGGAGTGGTTTTATATTTCCAACGTGTCACTAGAGAATCCTCTTGGTCAAGGACTTCCACCCTTCCCGCCTTCTCCTACAACAAAGCGGTACAAATGGTGTCCGAGGATCTAGGCCTGAGATGGAGGCTCCAACGTGGCTAGGCTAGATGCCTAGGTTACCTGCCTTGGCTGCAATAAGCTTACCCTTGTCAATGTGATGGTGGTTTCCGTTGCCTGAGGAATCCAACCACTCCAGCAATGCATGCATCCGATGTGGGCATTCACTGGGTTCGATAACTCGACCCAGGCAATCTGTTGTGGATTCGAAAATCGTGGTGACATTGTAACAACACTGTAAGCCATATTTAAGGGCGAGAAAGTAGACCTTGTCAAGGAGCCAATTTTTGAAGGCTTCTCTTGCTACAAACCCATCGAAGTATTGAGTTATTTTCATCCAAGGTTCTACACTCTGGGACAAGTATTTATCTTCCTGATCAGCTTTTTAATATTTCTGAACATGGATGGAAAAGGTGGGTTGAGACGGTGAGATCGCACGCTCCTCAACTAGAGGTCCATACACGCGAAGATAATTTTGGCCTGTCCAGGACTCTCACATGAACCTTATCTTCAAGGATGAGGTGTTTTATCAGGAGGGTATTGATGGGACCGAGGTTCCCATTCTCTTAACCGCACCCCACCTCCTTCCGTCAATACGACCGGATGTCGCTCACAGAAGTAGACCACCTCAAGCTCCGCTCCACCCTGGAGTGCTTATGCCCCTTCCACCAGGGGTCATCGGTCCAAGTGTTCTAGGTCAACTTCAACCCAAGAAGAGAACGTCAAGAGGAGAAATCCTGGGCCAGTCGCCAGCCAGGCTATCGTCGAGTAACAAGTGGCGCCAGAGCCACCCTTCTCCACTCTGTAAGTGTGACCTTTTCGTAGCTTCAAAAGACTTTCGTTATTTTTCCTTCCATCGAATGGTGGGACTCATTTGTTTTCAACTTGTATCCCTCCCCCGTCCTCTGATACGCCGACACCAAAGGCCTCAGGACCGCCTAACCCAACTCCCGGGACAACTCCTGTCCAACCGCCTCCTCCTCAGGAGCCTCTAGATGCCCCTCAACCAGTGTCCTCGACAACACACTACGCCACTCACTCAGAGGCCGAAAGATTGATGTGTCATCGAGTGAAGAAGGCGTCATTGATAAATACTATATTTTTCGATCAACAGTTCGACACACTTTGAACGGTGGATACACATCTTGGCACCGCGCGGATGGGACTTAAGGATGTTGCTGATATCCTTGCGAATGATTTTCAGGTAATGAGGTTTGATACCGAAAAATTGAGTTCTTTCCTCACCGAGTAGACCTCAAGGTGCATGTTGAAAAAATTGCCGGGTTAGACCTAGAAGGGAAATTATTTCTCCGAGGTGCGTATAATCCGAACTTATGTGTAAGAAACACGAAGTCCAGTAGTCCTCAAGCCACTGGCTGGGCAGCCATACACGGCGAGGGGATCGATATAATCCCTCTAGTTTTACTACCTATGATTGAAAAAAAGCGAAGTCTAGTAGCCTTTGAGCCTTAGGTGGGGCGTGAGCGGCAGACCTAAGGATTGATCTATTTTGGCTAAATATACCAACTGGATACACAGGCGTCTCGGCCGCATGCTCAACAAATTTCCAAGGAGTTGGCGCTGGTCAAGGCCTAGCTTGCGGAGTCGCGAAACAAAGTTGAGGACGTCAAGAAGTTCACCTCCGAAGCTCATGGTAGATTTTATCTGAATTACTATTACCAAAAGCGTAGTGATATGGCTGAACCCGTACTATTTATTAGTAGAAGAGACAATTGGTCAACTCTAGAAGGACCCGAAGCAGTCTCGAGAGGAAGCCCGCTACTCCCAATCACAGGAGGTTGTGGGCCGCCGCGGCCTCGATTGAAAGATGAGGAGTCCAATCAGACAAAGGAGGCGAATGCCAAGCTATCCGAGGAGAAGAATCAACGAGGCCTTGATATTGAAAAGCTCAAGTGATAGTTGGCAGCTTCCGAGGAAGAGATCAGACATGCCTGCGAATTTCTTGCGGGTAAATAACTTATGCCGTCGGCCTTGTTTTTCGTTTTACCGACATATGTTTGTTCTAAGGCGTATATGATTTATTTGGCAACCGTTCTTCCTGGTTAACGGAGTGAGGCTAGACATCATGGTGAAGCTCGGCGAGTTACACCTACTTAGCTAATCGTCCATGGAGGAGATCTTCTGGGCTCTATGACCGAGTGAAAGTTTTCCCGAGGACTTGTCCGTTCTCTCCCAACATATCAAGGAGAACTCGAGCAGATCGAGACGTGGAAGATCTTGTTCTGTTGAGTGGGTGTTAGGAGGCCTGGGCGATGTTGAAGACCCATTACCCCAGGATTGATCTTAAGCAGATTGTCGTGGTTGACCTGAAAGGTTCTAAGAGGTCCCGAGGGAAGGAGATTAGGCCCAATATCAACTATAAGAGTGTCATGCTTTTCTACGTGTATATCCAAGGATGACTGCTGGCTGGACAAACTTATAGACGGCATGCATTGTTGTAATTGTTTACAGTCAAAGCTGAATTTTTTGTTTATATACCGGTTATTGCGCCGGGTATGCTCTATTCTGCATCAAAAATACTTTGTTAACCAGCCATCGACTTTCACCTCCTAGGCTAGAGGACAACGAAGAGTGCTCCTGGTATCATCCTGATTTCTCGAACGACCCTTATTCGGAGCGAGGCAATCCGACGATTAGGTCAAAACGTAAGTCTACACAGAGCTTTATGGTGTTACTGTTTAATGCATCCCAATATCTCAGGGAAGGAGTTCCTCCATCGGGTCCTTTCCCCCAAATTTCTTGCTTATTAAGATGTTGTGTCGTTACCTCAATACTTTGTCTGAGGAAGGCGGATAGAGCTTCAAAGAACTCACATGGTAGGTTATAGTTCTACTATTTACCTTTGACTTGAAAAGGCTTAGTTTTCACTTCTTTCGTGCCGACCAATTTCATGTCGTGTGACTGTTAGCTTTTGGCTTCTCCCACCCGAGGTACTTCTCCGGGGTGACCCCAGAAGTAACAATCACAGAGGTGCTCCCGTTACACCCTTGGTCGAATATGCGGAAACGTAAGGGGTTGATATGTCTCAAATGTATCTATAATTTTTTATTGTTAAATGTTATTATGGACTAACATATTAATCCAGTGCTTAGTGCCACTTGCTGTTTTTGTTTGTTCTTGGTTTTATAGAAGATCGATATCTACGGAGGTCCAAACACAATTAAACTTTTTGATGATTTTTCCAGAACATAGGAGAGAACATAAGACCCACGAGGGGGCCACAAGCCAGGGCGCGTGCCCCGGTGGGTAGGGCGCACGGGGGTGGGTTGTAGGCCTCCTGATGCTCCGTTTGCCCTAATCTCTCTCATATCAATTCACATATATTGCAAAACCCTTAGAGCGAGAGCCAATTTTTTTTATCGCCGTCGCAAGCCTCTGTTCTGACACGATCCCATTTGGAGCCCTGTTCTTGCACTCTTCCGGAGGGGGGATCATTGCGGAGACCATCTTCATCAACCTTGATGCCTCCATGATGATGTGTAAGTAGTTCTTTTAGGACCTATGGGTCCATAGTAGTAGCTAGATGTCTCTCTCTCTCCCTCCCTCCCTCGATCTTCAATACAACGGTCTGATCCATCTGATGTAATTCTTGTGGTGTNNNNGTTGGGATCCGATGAATTTTGCATTATGATTAGATTGTTCATTTATTTATACTGATTCTCTTGAAGTCTCTTTTATGTGTAATTTTATAGCTATGTATGCTTTCCGATATATGAGTCTTCTTTGGCCAAGATAGACAAGTAGTTCTTTAGAGGGATAGTGCATAGTAGTGGGTTCGATCTTGCATTGATCTTGTCCAGTGACAAAGGAAAAATGCACGTATTGTGTTGTTGCCACTAAGGATAAAATGATGGAGTTAATCTTATTGCTAGGTTCTCTTCTGTCTATATTATGTCATCTTGCTTATTGTGTTACTCTGTTTCTTGTAAACTTAATATAAGATGCATGCTGGATAGAGGTCTTCGGGTGGAGTAATTTTTGACGAGGCCATGACCTTGGGGTGACTAACCGAGCCAGACCAAAGGAAGAGTTGGGCCGAAAACCAGGGCTCAAACAGCATGGGGAACCGACCAGGCTATGACCTGCTCCTCAAGACAAGGGTGGCGGCGCCTAGATTGCATCTGCTATCATGTAAACCCTAGACCTCCCTGTCTATATAGGGGAAGTCAGGGAGCTCCCTAGGAGCATCCAATCTCAGATAGACAAACTCTTAGTAGCAATCCCATACACCATTGTAATCTCACGCATGAGGTATCCCTCCAGAATGAATAACAAGAAGAAGCAAGATGTAGGGCATTACTCTTTGGAGGCCCGAACCTGGGTAACCTATGTGTGTAGACTCTGTTCCGATACTCTGACCTCGTCATGAACCCTATCTTGGGATGTGACGGTATTTTGTGCCTTCAGTTGACATGCCAGGCATGGACGGCGTTGGTCGGAGACCTAACCCGATGTGGAAAACCAAAAGAGGCTAGAAAATTCTTGCCGGACAAAACCTTCACGTTCGGCTCTTTCGAGCGGGCCGGCGATAATCCGGGGCGACTTTTTGACATCTCTCCCCCACCCTTCATCGACTACATGCATTTCAGAACGATCGAGTTCATTTACGATATACATGAAAGGACCATGGGAACCTTCCACGACTCGAACCACATTGCATGGGAATATGAGTGGGCTGCCGCACGACAAAACAAACCAGGGCTTCGTCAGCCCACCAGCCCTCCCACGAGACCTCCGTGAACTTGATATTCACGACGACGGATATACACAATGACAAGAAGCTCACACGCCGTGCGATCTACATGGCGAAGAAGGTGACCAAGGAGCCACTCACATGGTTGGAGGAACCAGTAACCTTCGACGTCACTGATCACCCCGAAAACATCACTCACCCGGGAAAGCATACCCTAGTGCTAGATCTAATTGTCGGGGGCTGCTGCCACTCGCGTGCCCTGATGGACGGAGGCAGTGGCCTCAAGATGTTCACCAACACCTTAGAAAAGATGAAGATCTCACTATCTGGCCTACATCGATCAAACATAGAATTCCATGGGGTTATACCATGCCGCCCAGTCCGTCCCTTCGGACGGATTGAGATCGAAGTCGTCTTTGGAGATGAATGCAATTACCGAAGCGAAACAAGCCAGTTTGAGGCCGCTCCCTTCCAGAGGGGCTACCACGCAATCCTGGGCAGACCAGCCTACGCCAAATTCATAGCAGTCCCGTCTTACACCTACCTACTACTGAAGATGCCTAGCCTGAACGGCATGATCACCATCCAGGGGAGCTTGGAAAAGGCCTATGAAGCAGACGTGGCCAATATACAGCTCGCAGAGGCCGCCCTGGCTTCTGCCGAGCCCGACAGAATAAAACAGCGAATAGGCCCGCCTCAGACTGAACTCCCGGAAAAACCAAGGCTGGGACCCTTGTTTCAACCAGCCAAGCACACAAAAAAAAATTCAAGTACACCCAGAGGACCCCAGCAAGACGGTGACCATCGGAGGGACCTCCCAGCAGAACAGGAAGCGGAGCTCCGTTGGAATAGATTTGCTTGGAAGCCTGCTGACATGCCAGGCGTACCCGTCAACAAAGCCGAACACTGTTTGAACGTCCAAAAGGATGCACGAGTAAAACAAGCCTACGTCGTTTCGCTTCAGAAAAGCGGATGACTACTTGCTGCCAAATTCATATGAGAAGTCGCACACCGAGAATGGCTGGCAAACCCAGTCATGGTGCAGAAAAAGAACAAATCATGGAGCATGTGCGTAGACTACATTGACCTCAACAAAGGTTGTCCCAAAGACCCGTTCTCTCTCCCAATGATAGAACAGATCATCGACTCCATGGCAGGATGCGAACGCCTATGCTTCCTTGACGCATACTCGGGGTACCACCAGATACGAATGAAGGAGTCCCATCAAGAAACGACCTCCTTCATCACATGATATGGGTCGTTCTATTACATAACAATGTCCTTCAGACTAAAAAACGCAGGTGAAACATACCAAACAACAATGCATAAATGTTTCAATGCATAGATCGGAGTTAACGCAGAGGTCTACATTGACGATATCACGGTCAAGTCCAGAGAGCGCTCCAGCCTCCTCAGCGACCTTCAGCAAACCTTCGACAACCTTTGCAACTTCAACATGAAGGTGAACCCCGAAAAATGCGTCTTCGGGGTCCTAGCAGGATAGCTCCTGGGGTTCATTATATCCCAATGAGGGATCGAAGCAAATCCTGAAACAAGTCAACCAACAGTAAACCTCCAACCTCCGAATCAGTACAGGAAGTACAAATGCTCGCCCTCAACAGATTCATTTCCCTGCTATGAGAAAAGGGCTTACTCCTGTATTGTCTCGTCAAGAAGGGCGGCAAGTTTTATTGGAGAAATGAGGCCAAAGAAGCATTTCTAACACCTCAAGAAGTCCCTGCCGTCCAATCCACTCCTCGCCTCCCTAGCCCAGTGTGAACCAATGCTACTGTATATCTCAAGAACCACTCAGGTGGTCAGTGTGGTCGCCGTGGAACAGGAGGAAGCCGGAAAGATAACCTACGGAATGTGCACCAGGTACAACACCCGATGTACTACATCAACAAGGTGCTCACACCATGAAAAAAAGTACCCACATTACCAAAAGATAACCTACGGAATGTGCATGGCTGCAAGAAAGCTACAACACTACTTTCAAGAAAACCCAATAACAGTGGTCAGCCACACATCACTCTCTCATGTAATCAACAATAATGACGCCACATGTCGCGTGGCTAAGTGGGTGATCGAGCTCCTACCGTCCGAGCTCTCAAATCCACGCGCGACAGTCAAGTCCCAAGCTATCACCAACTTCATGGTGGAGGGGACTGAGGCCCACCAAGTCCCGGAGAACATCGGTCTCGACTACTAGACAATGTACTTCTACGAATCAATGACAGTGCAAGAATTAGGGGACGAGGTATTCCTCATCTCCCTCAGAGGCAATAATATGAACTACGTCCTACAAGTTCATTTTAGGGACTCCAATTACGCGACCGAATACGAAGCCGTCCTTCATGGGCTCCGAATCGCGGCCTCAACAGGAATCCGCCACCTCATATGCAGAGGAGACTCATACCTTGTCGTCCAACAAGTGAAGAATACGTTCGACACCAAAGATCCAAAATGGCAGCCTACTACACAGCCGCCACGGAGATCAAAAGCAAAATTGATGGACCCGATGTAGGATCCAAAGTATGTCTAGAGGGAGGGAGGTGATTAGACTACTTGA
>CBMN010037686.1:0-10034 GCA_000582825.1 Hordeum pubiflorum
TGACAAGCCACTGGGGAGAGGAATCGAGGGTGATCTCTCCAGGTTTCAAGACCACGAAGCCACAGAAAAGCAAATCCAGACCAAAATCAAAAGAAAAAATGGGCAAAATCCAGGGTGTTACAGGTGATATCCCAGATCCACTTAATACATTTATCATCAAAGCCCCTGAGCTTTAGTAAGTGGGATAAGAAGTCTAGGTCTACTCTATCAAAAGCTTTTTCATAGTCAAGCTTGAGAACAAGGCCTTTGCTATGAGATTTTGCCATTGTGTGGATCGGCTCGTGAGTTGTGACCACACTATCTAGGATGTATCTGCCTTTGATGAAGGCAGATTGATTACTGGAAATGAGCCTATTCATCAATAGTCCTAGTCTATTAGTCAGTACCTTAGTAAAAATTTAAAAAACACAATTAAGAAGGTTAATTGCCCTGAATTTCTTCATTACTGAAGCATCAGGCCCTTTTGGAATCAAAGAGAGCATGGCAAAGTTCAAACTAAAAATATCTAGTTTTCCATCATGAAAATCCTGGAACATTGCCATTAGGTCATCTTTTATCAGATCCCAAAACTTTTGGTAAAAGAAAAAAGGAATGTCATCTGGTCCTGGGGCTCCATCAGAGTAGGAACCAACAATGGCATCCTTTACTTCTTTTTCACAAAAAGGAGCTGTTAATATCAAGTTCTCCTGATGTGTAACTTTTTCAGAGGTGGAGTAAAAATCATTAGAAAGGGAAAATCCAGAAGAATCCTCTTTACTAAAAAGGGTCTTATAAAAGGAAGAAGCAATGTCAAGCATTTCTTTACTATCAGAGGTAGGTCCATTAGGGCCTTGTAAAGTGTGAACTAGGGTTTTCCTCCTCCTCTGATTAGCCACAGCTTGAAAATAAGTTGTGTTCCTATCTCCTTCTTTTATATCTCTATCCCTAGACCTCTGTTTGGCTTTGACTTCCTCCTTAAGCCAGATCTTACCAATCTCTTCTCTAATTACTTTAAGCCTATCATGTTCCTCTTGAGAGAGCTCTTCAGTCTCAGCTTTGACATCTAGAGCATCATACTCATCCATGAGGTCCTTTTTGAGGTGTCTGAGCTCAGATTCCACATTCTGGCTCCAACCTCTAGTAATTCTTCTAAGATGTATAACTTTAGACTGCCATTTATCAATGGCATTAATACCTTTGACAGGAGCATTCCAGGCTTTCTCCACTACCCTTCTAAAATCTTCTTTAAGTAACCACCACTTCTCAAATTTATATCTACTCTTCCTAGGCATAGTGTTTATACCAGAATCCCATAAGATGGGTGTGTGATCACTCCCTAGCCTGGGCAGAGCTTGAATGCTAGCTAAAGGAAAGATTATGTCTAGGTCAGTGGTGCAGAAGACCCTATGAATGGTAGACATAATCAAATCCACCTGGTTGTTAGCCCAGGTGAATTGTCTATTTCCCAGTTTGATTTCTAAGAGACTCCAAATCTCTATCCAGGCATTGAATTTGTCACACCATTTGTGATCAACTCTGCCATTACTTTTGTCTAAGTTATATCGAACAAGATTGAAATCACCCCCAACAACAGTGGGTGTATCACAATCCTTAAACAGATTATGGAGTTCACAGAGGAAGTTGTCTTTATCCTCTTCACAAGAGGATCCATAGACAGTGACAATTGTAAAGTTAACCCCAGTGGCTTTCATTTTGACATGACAGGCAACAAAGAAACTACCTATCTGCCAACTAAGGATATCAAAAACATCCACATCCACACCCATCAGGATGCCTCCAGCAGAGCCTTTGGCGGGGAGGGAGTTCCAAGTGAACATCATATTACCTACTAGAGATTTAAGGAAAGAGTCAGCAATGGATTCTTTTTTGGTTTCCTCGAGGCCAATAACAGAGGGTTTGGTCTTGTTAATCAGGTCTACCAGGTTTTGTTTTCTGCCTGGAGCATTAATGCCCCTGACATTCCAAAAAAGGTTGTTCATGGAAAAATCTTTTTCCTGGGGTGCTTGCCCCGCCTATGTTTACTTTCCATACACCACATATCTTTCTCATATGTATCCAAAACATCCCTCGGATGTTCAGGAGTATGTGGGGACAGATGTTCTAAAGAAGTATCATCAATAGTAAGGTTAGTAGGACTAAGCAAAGGATCAGGCATGCCCACAGCAGCCTGAGAACCTAGAACAGGGAGATTACTGATAGTAACTCCTATGCTATTAGCCATATTCACAAGTCTAGTAGGGGGTAGGTCTTTAAAAGGGTTATTAGACAATATACCTTGGATTTTAGTATGATACATCCCAGGTTGTTCCAGGTTTTGGATTTTCTTGCTCTCTTATGCAATCTCCAGCATAGTCTCCCCAGCAATGTTAACTCTAGTACTTTGCCTTTCAGCCTCAATTGGCCCCCAGTTTTTATGCTTCTTGTGTGAGGTTGGATCGGATATGAGACTTGTTCTTTTAGGGGAGGGATCAGTACCTTGTTGTAGATTGCCAGCCTGAGGTTCAGAAAGATCACAGCCATATCCTAGATTCTTATCAGTGTCATCTACCAGTTCCATCTGCCCCAAGAGGTCCATGCACTGCTCTTTATCAACCTTAGCATCTTGAATCCAGGACAAAAGGTCAGTTCTGACATCATCTAGTGACTGATCTAAATGAGCTTGGATGGTTTGAGTGAATGATGAAGAGGTCGAAGTCTTGTTTCCTGTGTTACTAGGTCCTTTTTGAGTGCTAGCTCCTTGAGTGTTGTTATTCTGTTTGTTCTTGTCAGTGTCCATCAGCTGCTGATTTTTTGGATCATTTGGTTTTTTCTCTCTTGCTCCCACCATCCTCCTCATCGCCTCCTTCATGCTTAGTTGATTTAGCATCTATGGCAGTTGCAGGGGTCTCCACATGGATCTGGATCTGATAGAGTTTGCCTGAGATTCCAAATAGCCTCTCTTTAGGGATTTTACTGATATCCCTACACCTAATTTTGACTCTCACCACTTCAAAGAAACTTTTGAACATGCCCCAATCAACATCTAGCAAGAGCCCAAAGGGAGAAGTAATCTGGTCAAGGGATTCCCACTCACACCAGTCAGGTTGAAGCCCTCTCAGCTATAGCCAGACCTCATGGAGTTCAGCAAAGGCCTCTAGGCCACCATCCTAGACAGTAACATTAACTTGAACTCCCTCCTTGATCAGCCCAAAGCATGTGTAGTTGGCAACATCCTCAACTTTGATATGTGGTGGAAACTTAACTAAGAAGGACCAGGTGTCAATTTGCCTTATGAGCCAATGCCATGATGTCTTGTAGATGATCTTGAATTCTGCTGCAAATTCTTCCTTGGTCAATTCCCCAGCTTCCAAATATACCGGCCCAACATTCTTAATTGAGCTAAACCTGTTGTCAGACTTGGGCTTGACCTCAATGTGGTAGAATCCTAGCCCTATAGCAGCACTACCTACATACTTGGCACCATGATGTGGCTGTTTTTTGGCTGGACAGGCATCCACTTCATGCTCTGAGCTTTTGTAGATGAAGCATGTCTTGGGCACCTGAGAGCTAGACTTGTGGTGACCAGGTTCCCCACAGTTATAGCAAATCACCTCAGCATAATCATCAGAGTCATCCTCTTGGGTAGGGCCTTTCTTGGGTGCTTGCTGGGTATTAGAAGAGACTGGAGCATTACCTTGGTTCTTCCCCTTCTGCTTCTGATACCGAGCATTTTGCTTGCCCCCCCCCCCCGGCTGCTGTGATTGTTGCTGCTGAGTGCCTGCAAAATTCTGCTGCTGATTTGCTCCATTCCCAGGGAACTGCTGGAACTGCATCTGCATCTGAGGATGCCCAAACTCCTAGTGCTGCCAGGTCCCAGGTTGGACCGTAGGAACAGGCTGACCAGGGCAGGGCCCTTGTTTGTGCCATCTGTCGTCTACTATCTCCTCTCTCTCATTTCCTATCTTCAGCAAGGTGGAGTGGCAAGCCGATAGATCACGAGGTGAAATGGTCTGCTTGTGTAGGGCGCGCGCAACCGCCATTTTTTTTAAGAAGGCGGCGATCTCCTGTTCGCCGGCGTGAGTGTGTTGTAGGCGTTGGCATTTTTTTCTAAAGTGACATGGCGCATTCTTAAAATTTTACATGGTAATTTATTCGGAACTTATAGTACTATTTCCATGGAAATTTACTAATTTTGCTCTCAAAATACTGTGGCAATTCTTTGTAAAGCCACATGGCACTTTTTAAATTTTTTGACATGGCCATTTTCTGAATTTTCTATTGACTATGGCATATTTGTTGATTTTTTTATTTTTTTGGCCATGGCAAATTTTGACATGGAATATAGATATCATCCTTGTTTATTAAATAGTTTCGTCATTGTACTATGGTTGCATTTCCCGAATTGTCTGGGGTTGTGATCCTTTCAAGGCTGGAATTGTGTGGTCGACGAGCACATGACGTTTTTATGTTGCCGCAGAAATGGAGGTGCGGGAGAGATGTTCATGTATTTGTAAATAATGGCAGTTTTTCAAATTGTTATTTCCACTCACATGGCAAATTCGAAAAAAATGCACGTTCAAAACAGTGGGAATCTATTTTTTAGAATGGCGAGTTTTAGAAATTTTGAGAGACCAAGACATTTGATTTAACTAGACCATGGTAGTTTGAGTGTAGCTGGGATGTTGTTTTTAGTATTTAGTCTATTCATTTTTTAAACCGTGGCATTTTTGAAGATCATATTTTTATTACTAAGAGCATGACAATTTGATTATATAGAGCATGGACATAGAAAATTAATTTTGTAGATCATGACATTTTTATTGTTAAGAGCATGGTATTATTTTAAGAGCATGTTATTTCTGCTATTTAAGAGCATGCCACTTTTATTATTAAGAGGATATCATTTTCATTATATAGAGCATGGCATATTTTTTTTGTAGAGCATGCCATTTTTATTGGTAATGGCATGACATTTTTATTGTTAATGGCATGACATTTTTATTTGTAAGAGCATGCCAGTTTTGTTATTAAGAGCATGTCATTTCTTTTTTTTTGCGAGAAAACATCCGATCTATTCATCTTCAAACATGCTAGTACAACCAATACTAGAAATAATAAAAATTACATCTTGATTCATAGACCACCTAGCGATGACTACAAGCACTGAAGCGAGCCGAAGGCGTGCCGCCGTCATCCCCCCTTCCTCACCGGAGCCGGGCAAAACTTGTTGTAGTAGACAGTCGGAAAGNNNTCGGGCTAAGGCCCCATAGGACCAGCGCACCAGAACAACAACCACCGCCGATGAAGAGTAACGTAGATCGAAAGGATTCAACCTGAAGACACACGAACGTAGACGAACGACGAACAGATCCGAGAAAATTCACCAAAGACAGATCCGTTGGAGACACACCTCCAACGCCCACCAACGTGCTAGATGCACCACCGGAATGAGGGCTAGGCGGGAAGAACCTTATTCCATCTTCAAGGAGACGTCGTCGTCTCGCCTTCTTGAGCAGGACACAAACCCTAACAAAACTTGAAATCACATCTAAAAACGAAGCCCTCCCACCGGCAAGGGTCGGGATCCACCGCGCCCCCATGGCCCTAAGGCCACCGGTGACGAGTCGGACCAGCACCGGCACCGGCGGGAGGCGAAGAAATCCTAATTTTCTTAGGGGGGGTGGCGGCGGCGGCGGCTGCGAGAGCATGTCATTTCTAATTTTAAAGAATATGTTTTTTTCTGTAGAGCATGGAGCATGACATTTTTATTTTAAAGAGCGCACATTATTTATTTTAAAGAGCATGACATATTTTTAGTGTACCATGGCAAAATTATGCACCTCATTTTGTTTAAATATGGCATGTGTGATTTATTTATTTAATTACATTTTTTCCTTTTAGTGTTCTAGTAGGATGAATTTTTGCCAAAGGATTCTTGGCACATAAAGTAAAGTGCATGTATTTTTGTGTATGGATTTTTCCATGTGTGTCTTTCTTTTCTTCTGTAAATGTACCGTGACACAATTTTCTAAAGTAAATACGACATGGACGCTGGGATCCTGGTAGGAGTCCTGTTGGGCCAGTTCGTTCACCCTCGATCAACCCCCCTCACCCCACCCCACCCCCAGGGCGAACGATTTGTTCGCCAGGGATTCCCTTCCCTGGGACCGTCAACCAGATATTCCCTGTTGGACTAGTCGATACGCAATGTTTTAAAATGCTGGAGCTTGTAGGAAGTAAGAGCATCTCCAATGTTGTCCCTCCAATTTCTTGCAAACATCTGGATCATGGTGTGCCGACCATTTTTAATATCCAATACAATGTCGCATACGTCCGCGGACATGCCCGCACGTCCATATTCTCGCAAATCGGAAGCAAAGTTGGGCAAGGCTTACGAGTGTCCGGACATGGTAAACTAAAAGCAGCCACATACCCTGCGGGTGTGGCGCGTTGCGTTGTTTGGTATAAAGCGACTTCCATTTGATGACGGAGGTTTCTATTTGGCGGAAAGTGGTTTCAATTTGATGGAAAGTGGCTTGAATTTTTTTAAATTAAATAATAACGGACATTTGATATGATTGATGGCCGGCTCTTGTATCATTGTCCGCTGGTGAGATGTTCATGTGTTTGTAAATCATGGCAGTTTTCTTAATAATTATTTCTGCTCATATGGCAAATTCAAAAAATGCGCCTAAAAAGGGTGGGAATCTTTTTTTTAGCATGACAGGTTTAGGAAATTTTAAGAGACCATGGCATTTGATTTAACGAGACCATGGTAGTTTTAGTGTAGCTAGGATGGCATTTTTAGTGTTTAGTCTATGCCATTTTTTTTAAATCGTGGCATTTTTAAGAGCATGGTGTTTTTATTCCTAAGAGCATGGCATTTTACTATTTACATAGAAAAGTAAATTTGTAGAGCATGCCATTTTTATTGTTAAGAGTGTGACATTTTTTTAAGAGCATGTCATTTTTGCTATTTAAGAGCATGTCGTTTTGTTATCAAGAGATGGAATTTTCTTGTAAAGAGTATGGCATCTTTTTTTGTAGAGCATGTCATTTTTTTTTTTGTTAACGGCATGACATTTTTATTGTTGACGTTGGCAAGGAAATGCCCTAACGTCGGTTCTTTCAGAGGACAGACACGCGACAGTTGACACCTGGTGACACCCTAGGCCTTGGCCTGTAGCCGTGACAATGCAAGCACATCTGAATCTTTGTATAAATTATACAGTTGGTCATGTCTAGTTGCACGTAGACCAGATTGCTCGCCCTTTTAGTGCACATGCACACACTTGCACTTTGCTCTTTTCACCGATAAAATTAGCCCTACTACATGCCAGGAAACAACCTGTGGCTGACGTTTTGTGCCAGGTTTTGCCAAGGATCTTCCATACAATACAAGCCCACGATAATTAGCTCGGGAAAGCTCACTGGTGCTACCACCGATAAGTAAACTAAGCACGGCTGGTCTCCACGAATTTTAAGATTTTAGGTAGTACTACAGTACACTAGTGGTCCTTGTTCATAAAGCCGGACGCGTATTAGTTCAAGAGATTCTGAAAACAACGAAGACACACTTGGACATATTTGGACGGACATATTTCTGGCATATGACATGCTGGAAGACATGTTGCAAGTAGCTATGCAGCCCCTGTAGAGTGTTGGCCTAATAACTCTAAATACTACAGTACAGTACATGGACCACCTTGTCGTTGCTGTTGTACGTAGTACTAGTGTTAACCTTGCAAATAAGTCGCGGCCACATCTAGATGCACGTACACCGGTACGTTATTTTCCTTTCTGGTGCACATGGAAAAACAACCTGTGGTCAGGGCTAGGTGCCGGGGGGTTGCCAAGGATCTCGCCAGCACCGCCAGATTAAGTAATCACGCCCAAAAATTTTGTCTGTAAGAGCATGGCCATGGGTTGATTATAGTAGTGTTTAATCGTACGTGTGGTCCGGAGAGCAATTCCCTTCCGGAGATGCCTGCTTGTGCAACGGTGCATCGCAGTTCACTCTACAGCAGATCAACTTGGGGCGGTGGCCTTTTGGTGTGTCTCTTCGTTGTCGATGTGCAGCGGAGTAGCTCTTTTCCCTGGTGCGTGCAGTGTGTTCCATGTGAAGCTAGGCGAGACAAATTCGTAGGCCGTTTGATTATTTTTCCGGTTCACCGGTTGGCCCTATCTACATGCTCCTCCTTTTCTTTTCATGGTGTTCAAGTTGTCGTGGAATCAACAAATTCCACCAGCTGAGCAACCAGTCGCCACCACCGCACAATGCCATGCTACCGATCTGCCTCACAGACAGAGCAGGTGTAATTAAATCCCGCACGTACGCCAGAGCCAGTGCGCCATTGGCACCGCTGCCTGTGGTCCTCTCGTAAACCACATTGATATCGCACGTACTATATCACCTGGAGCATCAGCATCACCATCGGTCACCACGACACGATAAAGGAGAAAGAACCGGGCAAAGCTCTGATTCATTAGCGAGTGATGGCTGTCCTGCCTATCTTGCCTCTGCTGGCGTCCTTGTCGAGCTGGGCGTCCTGTAGCGAGCGTCCGTGCCACCGTGCGCGACCGATGTGTGCCGTCGCTGCTGTCCGGCAGCTCCCGCTGTCGAGCGTAGTCCGTGGATCCCTCGACCGTGTGCGTGGCTTTTCTGTTAACAAAGTGTGCTTTGTTCTCCTCTAGTCCTCTCCTGCCTGGACCTATGGGGAGTGGATTGCCACGGCAGCTAGCTTCTCATGCTCGTATTTGCCAATTGCGACGTTCAAATATGTTGTCCGCTCATATTTTTGTGATTAGGAGTTATGCGTGAGAGCATCTATAAACGTCCGCAGATGGATGACCCTTTATATGGGCCGCCGCACATTCACACACTTCAAAATATATGCAGTCTATCACGTAGATCATACGATACAAATTGACCGAATTCAACAGTTTAAAACAAAACGAAACAAATCATAATTCAGTAATCCGAACATGTCAAAATAAAAATCACTGTCTGAGCGTGACGGATGCCTCGATAGGTGGCATGATCACTCGTCGAACGTCATCCATGCCTCCTGCTCCAAGGCACTTGCGTCCTACTCCGCCTACTCCGTCTGCATCCGGGTCGCATGTTCCGCCTACATCCTTGCCGCATGCTCCGTTGCTATCGCAGCCGTCGTCCCCGCTTTGTACTTCCTATGGTCGTTGATTTCCTTCTTCTTCTTTGCATGTTCATCCACAAGGGTTTCGTTCTTCAACATGATCTTTGCGTCCCGTGCAAGTTGCAACCTCTCCTTCTCAAGCACAATCTTTCCAAAAATCTTTGCCTTCTCGAACTCCCATTTGATCACCGCCTCTTTCTTCTCCAACTTAATCTTTTCCCTCTCAATTTCCAGCTTCTGCTTCGTCCTCTTCCGGTCTCAATCCATCATCTCCTTTTGCGCATCCAACATGAGCTTGTACCTCTCCTCTTTCTTGTTCTACCTCACCGAAAAGATGCATGTCCATGTGGAGGACATTTTTGTAGCCATGGCGTCATGGGAGGCCCTTGTCTTCTCCGAATTGTTTCCCGTGACTTGCCGGTTATCCTTTGACACAGTGGCTCTTCCATTCTTCACGACAATATCTTCCTCATCATCGTCCTGCCCAATTGATTGGTGGAAGCTTGAGTCATCATTCCTCTTCTTGCCGGCCATGAGATCGGCAACAACCTGTATCCACTTTGGTAGACCATTCAATATGATTCAACAATGACTAAAGGCAAATTGCTTCTTCTCCGTTCCGTGATACATAGTAGGCACCACCACCGTCTAGCAAACAACAAATGTATGAGCACGAGAATGCAAATCAAACAAGCATACGCAAATGATGACAAGATGAAGTAGCTTACACGAGTTGCCACTCCCATCCCACTTCGAGGGCGACCGGTCACCTGTGGGCAATGCCCGACATACTTGTTCACTTACCCTTGAATGGCCCCCATTGATGTTGGAGAGATGTTGATACTTGTGATCTGTGTTGGGTTTTCCGTGAAGAGGAACGGATTATTGCAGCACAAAGTG
>CBMN010037688.1:0-15456 GCA_000582825.1 Hordeum pubiflorum
CCCCCCGACAGCGAAGTTGCGAGCGTGGGTGAGAAGAACGGTGGTGCTACAACTGGGGAAGGAGAAAGCTGGAACCGGCGTACATGAAAGCTGTGACCGACGAAATCTCAAGCTGGAATTGAGGAGCACAGTCACCATGGGATGCTACGACCGACGTCAGCAGTTTGCTGGAAAATGTGTCTCAGGTTGCTATGACCGTCGGTGCCAGATGCTGGAACGGCTGCCCTAGTGCTAGAGTGTGGTAACGGCGTGCAACATTTTTGCTGGAACCCACACGGTCATAAAGCTTCAACCTTCAACTCGAAAAGCTTCAACCATAGAGGAGGGGAGCTGCAACTGGCAGGAGGAGATGCATCGACGGCTAGCCGAAAAAGCTGCAATGCGCAAGGAAGGATGCTTCGACGATGAGCAAAAAAAGATGCAACCGGCAACAGAGGGACGCATCGACAGACGAGCCGAAAAAGCTGCAACCATTGTTGCGACAGTGAGCTGCAAACCGAGCGACCAGTGATGCGACGGCGAGCTGCAAACTGGACGACCAATGGTGCTACATCGGCGTCCTCGACCACAACGTCAGTTTTGTTGCAGGGGCATCGGCGTGCTTGGACCGGCAAGACGACAAGCTGCAAATCGATAAGATGGCGAGCTACGGCCTATGAGGTGTGCTTCGCGCAACCAACGACTGTAAGCCATCAGCAATGAAGCGAGTCGGAGGAATTGAGCGACACCATCAAAGAACGACTTGTTTCCTACGAACGAGGCTTGGGGCTGACGTGCTCTCGCGTGTTTTCTACGGGCGTGGGCTAGCAAAGAGGAGGAAGGAAAGAAACGATAAGGTGAAAACCAGGGATCCAACGGCTATATGGACGCGGATCAAACGGCCGCGCGGCGACCTGTCGAAATTTGAGTCGGTCGACCAGCGTCAGCCTAAACCTTTTCGTTCCGTGACGATGCACACGTAGCTTCACTGTCTGTATATATTCTTCCTATTTTCTTGACACGTGTTTCGCATGGTCTCAAGAATAATCATGGTAGGTGGCATGTCCGTCTGTGTGAGAGTAATAAGCAGTAATCACTTGCCCTCTACCTGTCCAACCATGGTAGCTGGAATCACTTATCGCTTTCTGATGGCCCACCTCCACTCCACAAGGTAGATCCCCAAAACCGCTCAATTCGGTATGGGATGCTAGTACATGCGAACCCGAGCTGTATAAGGTCAACGATCGACAAGGGAAAGAGAGAAGCCGTTGGGCACCATGGGCAAAGCTTCCTTGTTGCTCGTCGTTCCCTTGGGTCTTCTTCTTCTTCTGCCGCTCTCGCGCCCGGCGTCGGTGGTGACCCATCTCCCCGGCTTCCATGGCCGCCTTCCGTTCCATCTGGAGACCGGGTAAGCCGCAGCACAGCCTCCTCCATGCTTCTTGTTTTCTAAGTGCTCTTCTGCAGGTACGTCAGCGTGGACGAGGAGACGGGAGCGGAGCTCTTCTACTACTTCGTGGAGTCTGAGAGGAGCCCCGACACGGACCCCGTGATCCTGTGGATGACGGGTGGGCCCTTCTGCTCTGGCATGATTTTCTTCGAAGTTGGTGAGGCCCCTCATCCTCCCGTTCCTCTTGTGTTTACTAGGAGTAGCTAGCTTGCTAGAAGCTCGCCGCCGTTGCTGTCAATTACTACATCAGAATCAGATTAAGTTCGTTCACCTTTTATTAATCTCTAATTCGAAGCTAGCTGAGAAAATCATCTGAGTTTGAAAATTACAAAAAAATATCGCCTTTTAACGGACCTGTGAAATTTACAAGATGCAAGAAAACTACATCGGAATCCTCTTACTTTTGGCTAGGGCCAAGCTAACAAAGCAACCTAGCAAGACGCACGAGTGCATACAACCTTCATGTTTTACATAGTGGAAGGCATTTTGCCAGTCTCTTTACTCTAGATGACTCAACGTACAATCAATTTTTTTTCTGAAAACGACCGAATATTATGTCAGCTTGTAATTTCTTTTTAAAAAACTGAAGAACACTATGTTGTGTTTTGCCAGTTTTGCTCAACTAAAATAACTAGTTTATCCCGCTGAACACCTCCATGGTGTTTTTTAGCCACCAGGTAGATCTTTATTTGTATTTTATTTTTAACAACAGTGATATTTGCTCCACAGGTCCATTGAAATTTGTGTTGGCACCTTATAATGGTAGTTTGCCAAAGTTGAGCTATAATCCCTATTCATGGTCCAAGGTGAGATATTATTTAATCTTAACACCGATGCCGTTCCTCTATACAAATCCGTTCAAATAAGCATGCATCTTATATTCAGAATTTCAGACGGCAAGCATCATCTTGTTGGATTCACCAGTTGGTACTGGTTTCTCATACGCTCGTGATCTGGAAGGGTATCGCGATATTGGGGATCTGTCCTTCTCTTTGCATGTCTTAATATTTCTCAACAAGGTGAAACTTGCCTTTTTGTATCGCAGTTGAAGTTGAAAAAAAATTGTGTGTGATTTTTTTATGGTCTTATGCATGCTGAGGCAGTGGTTTATCAATCACCCACGATACCAATCAAATCCTTTCTTTGTTGGAGGAAGTTCATATGCTGGAAAAATGTCTGCAATTATCGCACAGCACATTTCACAAGGTAAGGCTGGACACAGATTCTAAAATAAAAAAGGATATGATAACATGGTAACTTCAATTGCAGCAAAAAGAAGTTAAGATAAAAAATTGCAGGACCTCTTTCCAATTCATGTTTGGAGTTGCTTATGATTGATCATGGCCTCTTATCCTAGTAGTTCTAACCTGATCTTCATGTTGGCTTCAGAAATCGAACAGGGGAAGCAACCGAGGATTAATCTCAAGGCAAGTAAATTCACTATGGTTCAAGCAACTAATAGTTTTATTAACAAATTACAATATAGTAATGGTCATGAATAAAAATTCCGTTTTCATCATCTTTTGTTCTTTGTTGTGTTTATTAATTCAACTACTTATAGGGCTATCTAGTCGGCAACCCTGTTACAGGTTCCGATTATGATGACAATTTCAGAGTACCATATGCTCATGGTTTTGGGATTATATCTGATCAACTATATGAGGTGATTCCACATTCACACGCATCCATAAGTTGAAGTGGTAACACTATAACCATTTTCCTTTTCCTTTTCCAAAGGCTGCAATGCGGAGCTGTAAAGGAAGCTATATAAGACCAACAGACAAAATGTGTGCCATGGTGCTAAACACTATTCAAAATGTAAGATTCCTACTACTACTTGGTTCCAAAATTATTTATACGAGCTCCCATTTGACTTGAGTATATTATATCGGTCCCTTGTATTAATTGCAGCTCATGTCTGAAATTGATGTGCCACAAATCCTCGGTGTCAATTGTATAAGGGGTATGTTAACACATAGATATCTGTCAGAAGAATACACTCAACTAAGTGATCCGTCTCCTAAACAACCTACCTTGGATTGTTTTGTAAGATACTCTAGTATTTACCCGGGGTGATCATTTTAAAGAAGATTAATTTTTAGTTCGATGTGGATTTCATTTCTGCATTCTGATGATGTGAATTTTGTCTTCTGATGTGTAGGCATACCGTTACTACCTATGTAATATTTGGGCGAACGACAATTCCACTAGAGATGCTCTTGGGGTGAAGCAGGTAACAAATCTTATATGACACATTCCCCCCTTTATACTAAGTCTGCATACATATTCCAAAAAACTATATGCATACATGATCAAGTGGCTAGCATATGAGATATTTGATTTGCTTTGTCACCAGATCGAAATGCTGGTTTAGCAGGCATGTCGGCGCAATGCAGTCTGCAACATTGACAAAATGGTCCTTGAATTGAGTAACATAGTCATTTCACATGGTTGCAATTCAGACCCACAAAAATAAATTATGTTCAGCGATAATATTGGAGTTTCTAGCTATATTGGTAGTAGAGCACCACCCAAACCTTTGCATCACATGCAATCATTACTGACCCAATGTATCCATTAGGGAACAATCGGAGAGTTTGTAAGATGCAAGAAAAATATCCCTTATGCATCATCCCAGGTCCCCAGCAGCATAAAGCATCATTTCAACCTCACAAGCAGGGGATATCGTGCGCTTGTGTTTAGGTGGAGTATTTCTTTACCTCGGATTTACATGTGCTGATTGAAACTTGGTCAACACGTCTTGAAATCATGACCTCTAAGTGCAGTGGAGACCATGATCTTGTGATACCATTTCTTAGCACGCATGCGTGGATTAGATCCTTCAACTTCTCCGTAGTCGATGATTGGAGAGCATGGCATCTCGATGGCCAGGCTGCGGGGTAAAGTAAATTGGTTTTCTTTTACTTTGTTGACATTTCAGTTTTTGGTTAGTTGACAAGGAACACATGTGTTGTCTTTGGTGTAGATTTACAATCAAGTACGCCAACCATATGACATTTGCAACAGTAAAGGCACGGTATCTTGTATTTTCCATTATTTAATATAATGTTACTGACATGATTGGATAGAAAAAATGCAACATTGCAATAATTATTGGTTACATGCACATGCAGGGTGGTGGCCACGTATCCATAGAACACCGACCTAAGGAATGTCTTGCCATGGCTCAACGATGGCTGGATAATGAGCCTTTGTGACGTGCCCTATTTAATTTTATCATTTTCTCCCTGCTCTAATCATGTGGGTTTTTAATGTGCAATAGAAGGCCAGACCTCCACCAACTATTTTTCAAATGATGGACGAGTTTCATAAAACATGCACTCGCGGCAAAATTTCCTTTTCATGAAAGTGTTCCTTTTATCTGTGAACATAGCTCGAAGTAATATGATGTTTGGTCACTAAATATTAAAGGACGCTGCTATGCAGTGGCGCTACCCGCAGCGGCGGGTCTAATAACGTCATGTTAGCAACACTGCGCTAGTATGCACACATAATAATAGTGCGAAGTTTCAGCGGACGGCGACAACGGCGGACTTTATCTTGGGCGTTCAAATGACCCTCGTGATGAGTTTTTGTCAGTGGCTTGTCCCCCCGCATGCCTGATAGGTGTAGGCATTAGGTATTGTAGGCATATACTACACTGACACAAGAGTACTACTCCATGGTCCATGGTCAGGTAACCCTTTGATGTTTGCGGGGCCCAGCTTGCAATAACTGACTGATAATCATGGTGCAAGGTTCGTGGACTAAAAGCATTAATTACCATGCATGGTTCGTGTTTAGATGAAAGTTGCTAGGTCCATAAATGCGCGATCAGCCTCATTAATATCTCTATTACTTCTGCAAATTACAATGGTACTCCTTCTACAAAGATTATGTAAAAGAAATACTCGTTCATACCATTGTATTTCCAATTTTTCTCTGAATTTAAAATACAACAGTAATGGAGAAAATTGAATAAAACTATGCCATTGATTTGTACAATTACTTTTTTGAATAAGTATACTATTAGAAATGGCTTGGTTCCATCCCACACAAAAAAAGAAATGGCATGGTACCATATCCAGTGGAAATATTCTCAAAGATAAAATACAATCAGGCACAGATTATTTTTTATCATCTTTAGTTTCTTTTTTGGAAGAACGGTTGATTTCTTATTTCCACGACAACATGTGTTTAGATCGTGAGCTATCCAATGGTATTGTGCTTTTAGTATATAAAACGAGACTTTAATATCCAGTCAAAAAATGTCACTATTTTTTGTATGTATTTATCTTTTTATTATTTTTGACATGTATTGTGCTTGTAGTATATAATAGGTTAACAACAATAAATAAATCCACTAATTATCATGGAAATCAAGTTTTATCTGTGAGTGTTTATCCAGACAACTCGGGTAGAACAAAAAAAAATCATCACAAGCAAACGTTCAGTGGCTAGACTAATCTGATGATCATTTATCGCACCATGCAGTACTAGTAATCAAAAACGAGCACTTAGTACTAGTCAGCAGCACATGTGGGGTACACTGGATAAGTTGTCAGAAGTAGCTTTTGTCAGCTAGATTCCTTACTGAAAGCAACATCTCCGAGCCTGAGTACAAGGGCCTGTTTGGATGCTAGGGTTAGAGTTAGATTTAGTTAGTTGGGGCTGAACTAACCCTAAAGTATTCAAACAGGTGGAGGTAGAATGGGGTTAGTTGCTCTAACCCAGCCCAAAAAAACTAACCTATCGGGGAGGTGCTTATTTGAGTTAGTTGCTCTAACTCAAACTAACTCTAATCCTAGCATCCAAACAGGGCCCAAGACGTGTGTGTTCAATGTGGGGGGACAGCCACCGGGAATACCGGCACAACGCGAATCCCCACTGCACGCGAACGACTGTGATAAAGTCTTATGAGGTAGACGTCCTCCATAAGACTTTTTCGCATAACCATGGGCTTTATTTCAAGTAGCAATGTTTACATGAATGGAAAGATGATCTGGCGGATCCATGAGCCACATATGACGCCCACCTCAAGAAATGTAGCCATTCTAGCAAGTCTATGTGCCTCACCATTACTTGTGTGCTGCTCATGCACGAACTTGCAGCTTAGAAAATGAAGCTTCCATGAATTATTCAACTTCAATATAATGTAATAAGTGCCAACGTGATCGACCGGCTTTAGGTCATTTATGACTCTCAAACAATAATAAGTGATCAGTAGCTTGCGGAAGACCAAATCTCCCCCTATCTTTTTGTGACACCCCCAAAATTAATCGTGCACTAAACATCCACGCATACTGCACGATCAAGATCAGTGACTCGCGGTATAATATCACAACACAACTCTACGACTCAAATTTAAACAAGGAAACAAAATATTACAAGCCACGGTCGTAAGACCTGATATTACATCAAGAGTTAGGCCTGACTACAGACAAATACAAGGGTGCCTTAGGAAGGCTGAGCAAAACCACGACACTAGATTGAAAAGGCGCATGCCTCTTGCCTGGGACCTCCGAACTACTCCTCGACGTCGAACTCCATGTAACAATCATCCTCGGGATCCTCTGGCTCCTGGACTCCACCATCTGAGCACAGCAACCGAGTAGAGGGAAAAGAGAAGCAAAGCAACGGTGAGTACTCATCCAAAGTACTCACAAGTCTTACATCAGATCTATGCTACATATGCATCTGTATCAAGGAAGGGGTATATCAGTGGACTAAAGTGCAAAAATGCTAGAATAGGGGGAGAAAATCTCTATGCAACACAAGGGCCACCATCTTGCAGCAATAGACGAGAGGAGAGTAGATCCTCTTGCAGCAAGGGAAGGACTATGAGTGCATATGATACCAAATGGTAATTAACACAACAAGACAATACCCTGAGATCCTTCCTCGTCTCCGAGCGAGAAAAGATCCGCGGGCATTCCATGCTTATTGAGTAATGTATTTCATCAAGTATCTCGTTAAAGTTGTATATGATCAGGATACTCTCATATATCCAAGCGTTCTGTTACCGTGGATACGGCTATTCGAATAATTTTGTCTTCCCTGCAGGGGTGCACCACATAGCCCGATACGCTCGATTACCTCTGGCCGGACACAATTTTCTGGGTAATGCCCGGCCTCGGATGATCGACACGCCGTAGTCCTACATAAGCTCCGCATATAGGTCAGCACGCCGGTCTACATCCTAAGCGCGAAGGGGTCATGGGCCAATCACCCTAAGCACTCGTGCATGTTGCGTGGACGATTCAGCCTCACCTGATCGGAGGATATCTGCTAGTCTCCGTGCCGCTCAACTGTGACGTCTGACAGAGCTTTCAGGAGAATGTACAACGCCGAGGGCCCCATAAACCATTATCCTGCGCGGCGGTTAGTGCATATATGCCAGTGGCAATCTCAGATCAAATACCAATCTCGTTAAGTGTGTTATTAACATCACCACGGACACCGACGAGGGACCAGGCCCACCTCTCACCTAGGTGGTCTTAGCCTGCCATGCTGTTCGGCCATAGTGAATGTTTCATGTCGGCTGTTGGGACAGATCCCGAGCTACCACCACATCATGGGTGATACCGCTAATAGCCAGCCACCACAGCGAATCTCTCGCGGGTGCTCTCTGAGCCGACCCGACTTCAACATATCATCACTCGCGGGTGCTCTCCGAGCCGACCCATCTTTAGTATGAACATGTTTGTGCAGTAATATAAGTATATTTGTGAGCATCGCCCGAAAGGATCACAACCCGGTATTTAGCTAGCAACACAGACAAGGGTGTATGGCCATCTGATGGAACACCAGCATAGCTAAACTAGGCATACTAGGATAACAGGTAAGCATTTATAAGAGACGACAAAATCAAGCTATGCATCAGAATAGGATCTACCGAACAACAACGGTAATAATACCTAATGCATGAAGTGGAGAGAAAGAATAGGTGATATAGAAATGGTCAAGGAGGTTTTGCTTGACTGGTTGCTCTGTAGACGAAAACGGATCTTCATGGTATAGTTGATCACTAGATCAAGAGTGGTCTCGGGGTCTATCGCGGTATTGGGATCTACCGAAAAAGAAGCAACGTGGGGAAACAGATAAATAACAGAGCAAACAAATGCAACACAATGCATGTTGCGACAATAGGTGGTGGTGAGGTGCTCTAGTGCATTACTTCTCAATTTAGTTGAAGCGGAAAAATATTTGGGAATATTTTCCCAGCTCCAGGTATTATTGTCTGTATTGAGCTGGATGCAAAAGTTTAATGTTTTGTTATGTTAGAGGGATGTGTCAGGTATGTGGATGGCATATTCGGATTCATTAAAAATTTCTGATCAACTTTCATATATAAATTATTTTCATCTGAGTTACGCTTTATTTTATACGAATTTTCAAAGTTTTATTGATTTTCTAGAATTACATGATTTATTTAATTCGAAATTAAATGGGAAAAGGCTATGGGTACCCAGAAGTGTACCCAGCGGTGCAACAAAGAGACTGACTGGTGGGGTCATGGGTTGGGTTGACCCAGTCCAGAGGGGGTGTGATCCACATGTCATAGACTACCCCTAATAAGAGAAATAAACTTACCTAATTAACTAAACTAATTAGTACAGGGGCCCACTTGGCATTATCTAAATCTAACCCCTAATCTAATACTAGTATGTCCCTAATTAATAAGGCCGGCCTTAGTGGACAGGGGGCACAGCCGGCGGAGGCCATGGTCGTGCACGCCCGCGTCAGGGAGGCCACAACCAGGGGTGCGGTGCGCGGGGAGCGGCGGGCGGAGGCGGGCGCGGCGGTGCGCGCGCGGGCGTGGCGAGCTGCAGGCGGCGGCGGCGGCGGCGGCAGGCAGCAGCAGTGCACGGGGACAGCAGCGTAAGCAGCGACAGTAGTGGGCGGCGGCAGCGGAGAGCAGTGAGCAATACAGCAGCAAGGAGCAGCAGCAACGGCAAAGCAGCAATAGCATCGCAGCTAGCAGCGGCAGCAGGCAACAGCAGCGAGGAGCAGGGGCGCGGCTACGGGCGGGAGAAAGCGGGTGTGTCCATGGGTGCGGACGAGCGAAGCTCCGGCCATGGCAACTGGTGCCCGCGGAGCGACGGCAAACGGTGTGGATCGAGGCAGAGAAAGGGGGATTCGGCATAGAAGCTCACCATGAGCTCGATGGCGAGGTCGGGGAGGCCGGGGGTGGCTCGGAGTAGCGGGAACCGGCGACGAACGACGGCGACCGTGGCGAAGAAGACCGGCGATGGCGAGGCGTACGGGGCGTCTCCGCTAGATTTGGTGCAGGGGAAAAGGTGATCGACGATGGCGGTTCTCCTCAACAGATTCTCGTAGCGCGGGGAGCACGGTGGCCGCGGCTACGTCGGGTACATGGCGGCCATGAGGTCGGCTTCGTTCGGATCGATGAACACAAGCGAGTGAGGGGGGAATTAGGGCTAGGGTTTGTCCTGGAGGTTGGGCACGTGCTTATCTACCTCCAGGTACTCCAGTAGCACCTCGGTGGCGAGCATCGGGCCGTGCTGGCCGCAGATGCACGCCACGGCGTGCTCCTGCCTCCTCCTCTCTACAGGAAGGAGAAGGCTTGTAGATGGGCTGGGCCATGTTCTGTAGCTATGGGCTATAAGTGCACAGTGTTGTCTTTGCCTTTTTCTTTTCTTTTCTACTTCCTATTTTTGTCTGTGTTTTGTATTTCTTTTTGGGGTGTGTCTAGGACACATATAGATGTGACATAGTTATTGCACATCAAAATGACTATGTGAAGCATAAAAAGGAAAAGAAAAAGAAAATAAATATTCACACGAATCTCCACATAAGATCAATGATATAAGACTTAGATGTGCAATACTTATGTCACATCTAGATGTGACTTAGCAAAATCGTTCTTTTTGTTATTGATTGAATTTAGTTGACTATGAAACTTGACACGTAAATATTAGGCAACATTTTTAGCTAGTGCACCAAGATTCAATTTATTTTGAATAGTTTAATTTTTTTGTTTATTTTGAAATGGTTAATTTAAATGCTGATGGCTCTATTTTAATGAGGTTAAGGGCATTTTAATATTTCAAGTAATGCTGGTTTCTTTGCAACCCAACAAACATTTTAGTTTTACTGTTTGAAGAAATAATAATTTGACTTGCAATTGAATTTGAATTTGAATTTTACTTTTATCAAGTGGCAATTTGGCTTAGTACAACATGATGACAGGGCATCATTAGTGTGAGATCACTGTAGCTTAACTATTGGGCGTTACACTTTTTGAAGCCAGAACAGTAGAACAATCGTTCTACGGTATTTCGTTAAATTAAATATTTACAAAGAAAACGTAAGAAAACTAAGCCAATGGCTCAACCGACAGCTCTTGGAAACTCCATGAAGAAATGAGTTGCTAATCAGGTAAGATGATCAGAGATCTAGCTCTTGTACTCTGTTAAATTCTTGTTCTTGATTTTGTGTGTTAAGAGCAAAAGGTCAAACTTTAAGAGGTGTCTCCAAGAGGCTACAATGGGATACTCATGTTAGGAAATCCATGAGTTCATTTTCATCCTAAATGTGCTAACAACGCAGGATGATGATGTTCAGAAAAAAAATCTGTGGAACTGAAGCCCGGCTGAGAATGATTTCATCCATCGGTGATTACCTCTCTGTCTATTAATGGCAAGAGAACCCACCAGTTCAAGGCAAAAGGGCAGTCCCAGAAAAGATGTAAAGTTGTTTCTTCGGTTTGAGTACAGATGGCACGGTTGTAGGAAGGTAGATGGGAAGTTTTTCCTATGCAAAAGGTTTTTTGTTTTGACTCTATCATGAAGAACCAACTAGAAGAAGATTTTGTATCTGGGCATGACATCACTTCTCCACAGCCATTCAAAAAGTTGAAGATCCTCAGGTTGATGTCTCAAGGTTTTATACATTCTGATGGACGAGAACTTGTTGGTTTTCCAGGGATATAACCACTTGTTTGGATGATCATTTAGTTGAATATTTAGAACACTAGTCTAAAATTGTTGATATTGTTCATAGAGCATGGAAAATGTTCACTAAGGCAGTATGTTCTTTCACCTCTTTGATGGAGATATATGTCTATAGAGCAAATGAATATAGCTCAGGATATTTATCCTTCAAAAGATCATCATTCCATCTGTCTTGCCATACCATGATGGTGTTTTCTTTCCCTATATGCTACATTTGGCCACTGCTTTGAATTTCGGTAAATGTTGCGATATGCTTTTCCACCAAAAGGAGCCCACAAATCTATTAGAGAGTGATTTTCCTTCAAAGTATGTCTCCCAAATCAATTTAATTCAGGGAAAATCTCAAAATTTAGTCTTCCAGGTCGGCGGGTTCTTCATGCTCCGTGCCTTTTTTAGCTGAGAGAAAGGGAAGAGGGAAGGATGGAGTGGGTAGGACACGTGGTGCCTTCTAGTTGGATATGCGGATGTTCGGACCGAACACCCGCAAACAGCCCACAAGTTTGCTTCCACTTTGCGGGAAAAAGAGTGGAATGCATTATTAGTCCATAAACTCAAATTGATTGCACACTTTAGGCAACTCGAGAAATGATCGGATTTAGTCCAAAAACTTGTTTATTTGAACAATTAAGGACAAAACTGACTCGAGCGGGAAAAAAGGTCACGTGGCTACCACATCAGCGTTCCTTAGACCGTTATGTAATTAACTACTTATTGTAGGGACCTATTTGTAAATTGACCATTTTTTTAGCAACCTAGCATAGCTAATGACGTATAAACAAGAAAAAACTAGATCGCATGTTATTCGAACTTACCAAACTGTAGGAGTTAGCAATCAGCTCCTTACCACTAGAACACAACCTGACGTGTGTACAAATTTGTATCTGACTGTAAATATTACAGTAACTATAACCTTTTTATGCACAATAGCGTTATATTTAAAAAAATTGCTTTCCAAACAATTAATGTGAAAGGTAGGAAACAAGCTAACAGTAACTTGTCAGGATTGTGAATATAAGGAAATCTATTGACCAACATCAGAAGGAAATGGATCAGGGGATTGCATACAATCTCCTGGTTCTACGTGTATATATAGAGTCGGCTGCCTTTAATTATGCAAATCTAAATGTGTTCTAGTGGTCAGCAGCTAATTGCTAACTTTGAAAGGTTGTAGGTTTGAATCACATGCTACAGGGTTTTCATTTTGCTACTCTATATACACCATTTAGTTGAGCTAGGTTGCGAGAAAACCAATCACTTTGCAAATAGGGCCTTGTAAAATGTAGATATTTCACAAACGGTCTAAGGAATGTTGATGCGGCAGCCACATGGCCCTTTTTTTCTCATTTCTAATTGATTTTGGCCTTATCTAATAAAAAAAGCGAGTTTGTGGACTAAATCCGACCACCTTCTGAATTATTGGCCTATAGTGTGCAATCGGCTTGAATTCGTGAACTAATGATGCATTTCACTCCGGGAAAAAGGACATATGGACTAGTTCGTAGAGGCTCAGATCTCGTTGGATGACAAAAATGATCCGGACACCAACATATACATGCGTTTTGAGGGTCTCCTTTGAAGATGCCCTCACCCACTCTAGTGTTTACTAGAAGGGCAGTGCGCGCTTTGCCGCGCCGCTTATGTTCTTGGGGTTGTATGTTCTATTTCTACATGGTAATTTTTTTGAAGTTATGAAAATTATTTACGTGTTAATTGGTTTGACGTGTGGGGAAACAATGGAGTGTATTTTTTTTATCAGAGATGCTACTCCTATGGACAGACTTTACGGAATCATGGTTACAAATGGATGTGTCAATTTATGGTCATAGATTAGGAGAGGAGTGCGCCAATGATGAAAATCTAGGAAGTGGTTGGTGGGAGAATGTTTGGTATGACCAATTCGTAGCGAATCTTTCGTGGGTGTATCATTTTTTTATTATGGTGTTTGAGTTAATCTTTTTGATCGTGTGGTTGGAGGACGTCTTTTAACTAACACAAATACATGTGAAAGTTAGTTATATTGTTGGAAACGTGCGTTTATGCTGGTGCTAAACGTGTCAAAGGTGACAATCAACGAAGGCCACACCATCTAGGTACTTACCAAGGGACCCATTCATCGAGAGATCCCATCAGGAAGCCCAGGTCAACGACCTAATCAATTGTGTATTCAATCCAAACTAAAGAGCTCAGTTGAATGAGTGGGCTTTAAAATGGAGAAGCTTAAAGAAGTTAGAGATTTGATTGCCACAATCAAGGATTGACCGAGTCAAAATGAAGGCATTAGAATTGTATACCTCAATCGAATTAGGGAGCATAGTGTACTAAAGAATGAATAAAAGAGCTCCTTGTTAAATTGTTGACTCCGTCAAAATTGTATGACCCAATTTTATATTCGAATTGTATACCTCAATCGAAAGGCAAAGCTCTAAAATTAGGGAGCATTATGTATTAGAAAAATGAGTGAGAGAGCTCCTTGTGAAATTGTTTACTCAGTCAAAATTGGAAGACCCAATTTCAAATTGAAGATCTCAATCGATTGTGAGGCCTTAAAATATAGGGTGCTCAAAGGATAGGAGAGCTCCTTAAGAAATTGTTGACCCGGTCAAAATTGGGTGACCAAAATTTAAATTGAAACCTCAATTAATTGTGAAGATTTAAAAATTAGGAAGCATAGTGTAATGTATAAAAAAAAGTTTTGATAAATTGTTGACCCGGTCAAAATTGGATGACCAAATTCCTGTTGGATGCCTCAATTGATTGTGAGGCCTCCAATCCTAGGGCGATTAATGATACTAGATGACCCGTTGCGCCGAGGGCGCAAAAAGCATCGGCCAGCCAAGTATTCAAAGCATGTGCATGTGACAGCTTAATAGATGTACTTTTATCTTACATGATATCATGATAGATCAAAAGAAAGTAATGACATTGCTTGATAATAGCATACATTCATTTCATAAAGCAAGTTGTAGTAGGATTAGTTTAAACACATAAAAATATTTCAACATTGATTAGAGAATAAGCAAATAGAAACTTAGTGCTGATACATAGTGTTCTAAGAGAACTTAGTGCTGTTACATAGTGCTCTAAGAAATTTACGATAGATTATTTACAATGAGCAATGCAACATATAGATGGTTGTGATTATGAAGCGATGATCATCAGGTAGAGCCTTCACTGTAGGTGCCATCGGTATCAAAAATGACTTCTTCGTCTAAGCAACTCTTCATAGTGGGTGTTATCGGCGGGTTGTCATTGCATAAAGCCCTAAAGCAGAGATCCCTTCGATATCATCGTCGTGGCTCCAATAATACTTGTTTGTCTTCTGCAGAATCTCTTCTGCAGAATCTAAAGCACTAAAGTTGTATCGTTAGGACAATCAACAATATATTTTGCTTGTGACAACATATGCACATTAAACAACTTTCTATTATTGATCTGTCATCCGAGTAATGCTAGACATGTATTGGTTGATAATACATATAACGGCACACTGAAGACACTTTTCATTATTAGCTTCAACTTGATGCGATGCGTATCAAGAGCAGTAGTATTAGAGCCGACAAAGCTTTCAAACCATGCGAGTAAGAATATTTAAAGACCGATTATAAAATCCTTGAAGCATAAGGAAATAGATATTTAGGTATGATGTTCATACATAGCGTTATATATTTCATTGCATGATAGTTTTACAGGCAAACACCTAATCAAAAAATTATCTAAGAAAAGAGAGTTTTGGTAATTTCGGTAAAATACATCTCTTTCTCACTGTTACAAATCGCGTATTATTCTCTGTGATGAGAATTCATAACACTTGACTGTCCCTGTTAAAGCCATGGTGGAAGTCATTGTGCTTATATATAAAGGTTGTTTATTAATAATACAAAGGAATAAATACATCAATCCGTTATTCTAATTGATTCTCTACTCCCCAGGTATTTTCCGCTTCCATGATTGACATCTGCAGTACATGGCATATCTACATGTTATTTATCATTCAGGTTTTGGTGTCCAAATTATGGTTTGCAAGACCTGCCGCCCATGTTGTCGATCTGCACA
>CBMN010037692.1:0-13620 GCA_000582825.1 Hordeum pubiflorum
CATTGGCATGATATTTTATCTTATACCCACCTGTCAGCTCCTTAACCATACCTGTCAACATCAAAATAAAAATTGTTACATTGTCATAAAAAAAAGGAACAAGTTACAAGGAGGAAGGAGATATAGATGAAATAGTTTCTCACCAGATATCATGGCTTCAGTAAGCTCCATCAAGTCGTTGTAATCTGCATAAGCCATATAAAACTCAACTGTTGTGAATTCAGGATTGTGTGTTAAATCAATCCCTTCATTCCTGAACTGCTTCCCAATTTCATAGACACGGTCCAATCCACCAACAACCAATTCCTTCAGATAAAGCTCAGGTGCAATACGCATATAAAGCTTCATGTTTAGATCATTATGGTGTGTGACAAAAGGCCTTGCAGCGGCTCCACCAGCAATCATGTTCATCATTGGAGTCTCCACCTAGAGACATGTAGATAGTTCAACATCCGAGGGATCAACAGAAGTACAAGAAGATATATTTGAAGAATCATACCTCCAAAAAATCAAGGCCATCAAGAAACCTTCGAATAAACGAGACAATTTTTGATCGGGTCTTGAAGATATGTCTCACTTCATGGTTTACCATAAGATCAAGGTATCGTTGACGATAACGAGTTTCCTGATTTAACAAAACAAGCAGGTCAAGAATCAAAGCACCGCTAGTGGAAATGATCAACATTTGAACATGTGCCCAAAGGTGGCATGCTGGATTATTCAGAATTCACATCCCGTTGAAACAGAGATAACTGAAAGTCGCATGCATTAACACGATGACTCAGTCATGCAAATTAGAAATACCAGGAGCGACTCAAAAAATTAACTTGGTAAAGAAACTGGCATTGTACTATCCATCCACACGCACAACAATGTGAACAAATGGATAAGATGTACCAAAAAGGAAGTGGACGTCAGATCCATTCCTTAGCATATGACATGCCTGAGGGTGTTCATAAAATCTTCAAAGCCAGTCTAGTGATTTTTATATATTTAGGTCCTCAATGGCAACCATTTTACTGCTTCAGATTATGTTACATGTGAAAGTGAAGTGGAAAAATGTGCTAAAATTGATTACAGACTGTGCACAGGAGGTACACCAACAAAGAAGACTAAATATGCAAAAAAAAAAAATGCTACAGAAGACAATGTTACTATGGGGAATGGGCCTTAATCTATGGTGAAGATTGGTTGTGGGCTTCCCAGGGTCTCGAGTGGGGAGACGAAAGCCACCAAGTTAGAAATGGTTCTTAATCTATTCCATGGGCCAAAAGGCCAAGTTCCCTACATGTACATAATAAGGGCCTCTTTGATTCGCTGGATTTTGAAAACGCAGAAATAGGAAAAGTATAGGATTGAAGTGGCATGCCCACTTGAATCCTATAGGATTAGCGAGGAGTGTTTGATGTCATGGGAAAAGCAAAGGAATTGTAAAAAGAGGTTGGAATGCATGTTAGATTTCCTATGAAACATAGTACAAAACATTCCATAGGAAAATTTTCTATGGGATTCAATTCTATGAATCAAAGGACAAACATAGGAAACATTCCACAGGATTTCAATCCTTTCAAAATCCTATAGAATTCCTTTGAATCAAAGGAGCCCTAAGAAGGAAAATAAGCATACCCTATGCAATATTCCTAACAGTTACTACTTGCTTGACCGCTACTCCACATCGCAGAAAGAATTTAGTGAGAGAAAAGTAACAGAGTTCGAATGAGAACAAACCTGGTCCCTCAAAACATACTTCTCGATATTCCTACACATTCCTGGGACCCATGGTGTATGTACCGCACTTGCTTCATTCTTCTGTAAAATATATACTTATGTAATTAGTTCAATTAAGCTAACAGACCAACTAAGACTTCAAGAAATCAGAGGAAACACTGCAGACTGAAAAAGTAATGTATGGCTGAAAAATAATTTGCACCTGCCGGGGCATCATGTGAAGACAAGGAGAGAGCACAACAAATTTCCGTGGGAATACACTTAGCTCCCCTCTATTGCTTTTTCCTGATGATTAACAAGTGAGAATTCCAAGTCATCAGACACACTTAAACAGCAAAAAGAAACAACCTACATGTATGCTTTCGTTACAGGAGAAGTTCAACAATGGTACAACCAACTATGTACAATTTACAAAAAAAAATATAATACCAGGCACAAAATCAACTATAAATAATATAAGCACTTATTACTATTTTATACAGAAAAATAAATTAAAACCACTCTGACTGTTGGAAAAAGGTTTGTCCAACAAAGTAAAAACCATAATGCAACACAATTGACTGAACTGGCGATGCAGCAATGTGCTGAAGTAGCTAATTAAGTAGCAACCATGAAAACTCAAAAGCCAGGAACTGGTATGTTTCTTTTAAAGATAGAATTTGGATGTGACTGTGATAATAAACAATTAAATTGGAAGACAAGCTAACATACCTGGAATTCCACATATACCAACAATATCACCTCGCTTCACACCAGAATGGAAACTAGAGAATTCAGTATCTTCCAATTCCGAGGTCCTATTGACGGATAAAAATGTGAGAATGGAAGTCAATACATTTCATGAGAACAGTACTGACAGTATAATAGACAAGCTGAAAAGTGACGAAGCCCTCCAAACAGACATCATATGGGTCTTGAAAGTTTACCTGGCATCAGCCATTACTTGAACCTTCACGCCATCACCATAAAGATCGTAAAATAATAGCTTAGAAGATGATGTTCTCTTGTTCATGATCCTCCCTTTGAAAATAAAGCGACAAATCAAAAACCTGTATGCATCTTGAATCACATATTACTCTCCTGGACAATGGAAAAAATATATACCTGCTAGACACTCTGTAACATCAGCAAGCTTCTCCCCCTCATTAAGGCCCTTGTATTTCTCAATGTATCCAGGGACAGAGATGCTAGCTAGGAACTTATGCGGATAGGGGTTAGCACCAGCAGCCTTCAGTGTGTCAAGGGTCTTGAGCCTGTTCTCATAATATTGCTGCAGCAGGAAACACATTGATTAGAACTTCCCTAACAGGGAAAGAACGTAATTCAGCTAATAACAACACGTCAACAAGAACGCGGTGGCAATATGACATACAGTAGGATCCATGTCCTCATCGTCGGCCACAGACGCTTGCTGGGGCGCTCCACCGGCCGAAGCCGCAGCCGCCGCCGCCTGCAACAATTAAAAGACACACACGCACACGGAGATATTAGTGTTTCAGCAAACAAGATAGAGAGGAGGGAGCTCTCTCTCAGACCCCAGCTGCAGAACTGCATCGGTATTATCTGCATCAGAAAAAGCAGCACAGCATAACACCTTGTTCTTCTTCTCCTCCTCCTTGAGCCGGCGCTGCTCCTCCTGTTTCTTCCTCTTCTCCTCTTTCTTCTGGGCGCTGCAAGCCAACAGCCAACAGCCAACAATCAAGCCGGAGCATAACAAACAAGCAAGAGCAGATGGCGACGCGCGCGAAACGGAAGATGATAAGAAGAGGCGAGGAAGGAGGCGCACTTCTTCGAGAGCTTCGGCTCCTCCTCGCCGCCGCCGCCGTCCGCGGCGATCTCCGCGCCCGCGAGCTTCTCCGCCAGGCCGTCCGCGCCGCCCTTGCCGTCCGCCATGCCGCGCCGGATCCTAGGGTTTCGAAGGGAGGGGGGAAGGGAGATGGATGGGGTTACGGAGAGCAAAGCAAAGCGGAGGCGCGGCGGAGGGGGCCGAGGGGGGGTTTAGCTAGGGTTGTTGCTCGGCTCGTGCGCCTCTCCCATGGGCCCGCATGGGCCTGGTGCACGTAAGTTTATCGAATGGGCCGAATGGTTTGCATGGCCGAGCCCACGTGCCCTTCGCTTCTCTTTCTTTTCCTCTTGCAGTGGGACCGGAGGCGGCTAGGCGAAGTCATCCAGGGAGCGGCCATGGAGGAGCGGAGAGGAGGAGGCGGCGGGGGCCGGGGCGCCGGCAAGGGGGCGGCGGGGAAGATGATGTCGCTCCAGGAGTTCGTCTCCTCCATGGCGCCCCTCATCGACCTGGAGAAGGTTTCCACCCCGGCCCCGGCCCTCCCAGTTGTTTCGATGTTGGAATGGACTGCGATGATGAGCTGCTGCGGTTTGGTGCGCAGGCGGCGGAGATATCGGCGGAGTCGGAGGCCAGCTCCAAGAGGAAGGAGAGGAGGGGGTCCGTCATGCCCAACCTCAAGTGCACCGACGCCCAGGTAGGTCGCTGGCTAATTTGGCTGGCTCCATTGCTGGCTCGAGTGATGCGCGGGTTTGGTTGGTGCTAATCTATTGCTTGCTGTGTGTTGCCTTTGGTGGGTAGAGTAGACCGGGCTGATGGGGAAGACGCTCCTCGAGTTCCAGCCCAACAAGGGCGACGTGCTTCCGCCTCACAAGGTGAGCTCTTGCCGTTTCCCCTCTTCTCGGTTTGGCTGCTTGCTCGGGTAGGGTGCCACTCAGGTTAGGAATTATTTCTGCAAATGTGGTTTGGATCACTTACCGTCATTGGCTTGCCATGGAAATCGTTTCTTATAGGCCATCATTATGCCACTTGAGTAGTGTATAATCTATGCGTGATCATGGAATGTTAATTGCTGAAAATGGATGGTGTACTAATCAAATACTTGCATTTGTCAATTTCATTATGAATCACATCCCCGGGACTTATTTGGGATTAGCGCTGTGTTTCTTTTCGCTAGCAGCACTGACCTTGCTTGTCTATGTCTCCCCCGTCTGCTCTAGTTCGGGACGCACGACGTGGTTGCCCTCAAGCCAAATAAAGCAGATGCTGGATCCCCTGCTCTTGGGCAAGGTGTAGTTTATCGCTTGAAGGTATCTTACTCACATCTAAGGGTTGTTGGTTATTTAAGTCTTTGCATAGGAGTACGCATACATTGATTGCGATGTTGTGTTTGAACAAACAGGATTCTTCCATTACCGTTGTTTTCGATGATATTCCTGAAGATGGATTAAATAGCCCTCTCCGTCTTGAGAAGCTTGCGAATGAGGTACTCCAAAAAAAATCCGCATGGTTTCACTGTAGAATTGCACAAACTTACAGCATATTTGTCACCTAGCACCTCTTTGTTTCTTAATCCATTATTTTTTGATTGCGCACCAGCATTATCATACCATTTATTAATCCCTCTTTTAGGTTACTTACCGCAGGATGAAGGATGCATTAATTCAACTTAGCAAGGGCATCCAAACAGGACCTTCTGCAAACCTTGTTCCTGTGTTATTTGGAGAGAACTCGCCTATGCGTTCCAAGGATGCCGTGAAGTTCAGTCCATTTAACAAGAATTTGGACGACTCACAGGTTAGACTTTTTGTTACGTTTTTCTTCTGTGTTGCTGCCTATGTTCCATTTCTGTTCTGGTCCACCCAATTTGAGTAGAGAAAAAAGAATATGCTATTAGGACCTACTGGTGTTCATGAGAAGTCTAGAACAGTTAGGTTTACCATCTAATTTGCTAGTGTTGCTATCATATGCTTAATTGCATTACATGAAGTAAATCATATATGAGGCAATGATTTGGTTCCTTATCATTATAAACAAGGGGATCTATTATTTGTATAATCAATCTTGCGGTGAAAGCTGCAAACTGACCCACACCTAACAAATGGGACCCAACTTGCAACTCTGCGATGCGTTTCGTAATGTTCCACATCATGACACCATAAAGAATGCTGTTAGGCTTTGTTACCTGCCTTGTAGGAGGGCCAGAGAGAAAGCTTTTAGTGAGTAGATTGTTGGAGTATTGAAATACTATAGTACATCATATGCTATACTTGAGAACTAAAGTAGATGATGCCTCCTGATGGGCAAACTGGATAACTCATCTTGATAGGTTTTCTTACATAGTTTATATGTGCTCTTGAAGCAGTGCACAGGTCAATATAGTTCTAGTATAGAATTTTTTGAACGTCCTTGTTTGGAGCTGTAGTTACGTTTGTTTAACACTACAACAACAACAACAACAACAACAACAACAACAACAACAGAGCCTTTAGTCCCAAACAAGATGGGGTAGGCACATTTGTTTAACACTAAATCAGAAATATTGCAATGGATGTTTTTTGCTTTTTATGACATGCCTTTGATTTTTTTACACTTCTCTTCATGTACCAGTGGCAGGAAGCATTATAAAATTAAACAACTGTTATAAATTTACGACTGTAGGCATGTAAAGTCAATTGTTCTATGAAATGCTTTTCAAAGAGCACAGATTGTATGGAGAAATGTAACATATTTCTTGTGTAGAAAGATGCTATCTCGAAGGCCCTCAGATCAAGGGATGCTTTTTTGCTTCATGGACCTCCTGGAACTGGGAAGACAACAACCATCATTGAGATAATATTGCAGGAGGTCAAGCGTGGAGCGAAAATTCTTGCTTGTGCTGCATCCAACATTGCTGTCGATAACATTGTTGAGCGACTCTCACAGTACAGGTTGCTAAAAAAAGTGTAACATATATTTTTTGCGTCCATCATTTTCCCATAGTTTCAGTGGGAAAAATGTTATAATCATATATGTAGCCCTTACAAAAAAGTGGATTCTAGTGACCTAATCATCTGAACCCTAAGTTAAATATCCTTATTTTTTTCTGTAGAACAAAATTGGTGAGGTTAGGGCATCCTGCCCGTTTACTGCCACAAGTGTTGGACAGTGCTCTTGATGCACAGGTGAAACCCCTGTTTAAGTTGTTCAATTTGCTTTTGTACTGGGAACCATATGAAGATACATTCCTTTTTTTTATTAGCTTGTAAGTTATGCTTTGGATCACATTTAACTTCAATACTCATCCACTGCATGGTTAAGTGTACCCACCTTTGCGTTTATATGAGATTCTATGGGAATTCATGTTATGTTTTATTTCACTCTACCATGCCTGCAACTTATGATTCAAATAAAGATTTTGGTTGGATCATTTTTCCTATTTGCTTATGCCTTTTTTTCTAACATAAGAAATTCTACTATGTTTTTGTTATTACTTATTGACTTAAGCAACTTAATTGATTAGTTTGTATGTCCCGTTCAATTTAAATTGGGTGGGCTATATTTGGCAGATGTATTATCTGTGATGCCTTAATGTGTCCCTGTTAACCTTATGATAGTTGGCCTGATTAATCTTCTGGGACCAGGTACTGCGAGCAGATAATAGCAGCTTGGCCGGAGACATTCGCAAGGAAATGAAGGTAACCATTCATTTCCAAGTTCCTAACTTTTCTGTAATTCTAGGACAGCATGTCTATCCATAACTGTTAAGGAGCGGTCTAGTGTGGAAGATGTCTTATTTAGATAGTACCAATGGTTGCATTTTTATTCGTGTGCCTTGCTTTGCTTGCCCAGTCTATAGTATGGCATCCCTTCTCAGTCTTCTTTGGCCGATGTAGTTTGATATTTGTTGATATGTTCTGTTCTTTCTATCAGGTGCTTAATAGCAAATTGCTGAAAGCTAAAGATAGAAATATGAAAAGGGACATCAGGAAAGAGCTTAAAACCCTTGCCAAAGAGGAGCGAAAACGGCAGCAGCTTGCAGTCACTGATGTCATAAAAAATGCAGATGTTGTGCTGTCGACTTTGACAGGTGCATCTTCCAAAAAGATAGCTGGCATTACATTTGATCTGGTAATAATTGATGAGGCTGCTCAGGCACTCGAGGTGGCCTGTTGGATAGCCTTACTGAAGGTAAGTTGTAACTTACAGTTACGGTAAAAGTTGAAATAGCAACTTATCTTCCAAAAGAGGATAAATCGTTAACAGTTAAATAGGTCTGTGTATGTTTGAGACTGGTTTCTTGTATTGGTGTAAATTGTAGCACATCTGATAAAACTATGTAAGGATGTAATGTTAATCTGCTGTAATTTCCATAAGTGTGACCAGTAGACAGATCGTAGGGAATATAGTTTTTGGCTTTACAGTCACGGCACCCTGCTTCTGGTGGTTGATTAGTTTTGGGATTTTCAAATGGTGTTAGCTGACTATGCCATCAGCAATGCAGTTGTTTATCTGTTTGACATGATTGGCATGCATAATGCTTTGGATAAAATGGTTACTCTTTTGTTCTTGTTAAGGTAGCATTTGTGTTATGGAGCTTCTCATTTATGTATTTATCTGTTCTATATTCTTTTGATATTCAGGGCCAAAGGTGCGTGCTTGCTGGAGACCATCTTCAACTTCCTCCAACGATCCAAAGTGTTGAGGCTGAGAAGAAGGGTATGGGAAAGACACTCTTTGAACGCCTTACAGAAGGTTATGGAGAGGAAATCACATCCATGCTCACTATCCAGTACAGGATGCACGAGTTAATTATGAACTGGTCATCAAAAGAACTTTACAATAATAAGGTATGTTTTCTCTTACATTATTGTGCTACTTGTATTTCAGTCTCTCTTTCTCTTTACGCTACGATTTTCTCATGTTGTTTTTCCTTTTGTATTCTCAGATCAAAGCGCACTCTAGTGTTGCTGGGCATATGCTCTATGATCTTGAAGGAGTGAATAAATCTTCTTCAACAGAACCAACTATTATACTTGTTGACACTACAGGGTCTGTATTCTCTGATGTTCCCCCCTCAGTGGCTTGTTAGAGTACTTACACATGGCAAACTGTGTGCATGCAGTGAAGCCTTGGCTATTTTTAAGTTTTCCCACCATCTGCCTTGAGTTGTAGTTTTCAAGATACTCTTGTACAAAAGTAGGACTAGCTGGTGGCTTTGACTGAAGAGAGATATTTCACATGCTAATACAATAATTAGACAGGTTCATTATTATTTCAAGTGTACACCAATCTTTGGGTGATACTAAGAACATTTATTTTTTCTGAATGATAAACAATATGAATGTTTTTGAAATGGGTCTTTTATAATAATGTTTTTGAAATGATATGTAAAGTACTTCTAACCTGTCTGAAGTACTTTTTAGGTGTGACATGGAAGAAGTGAAAGATGAAGAGGAGAGCACCATGAATGAGGGCGAGGCTGCAGTATCCATTGCTCATGCCAAGTTGCTTGTTGAGAGTGGTGTCCGTGCAATTGATATTGGCATTATTACGCCATATTCTGCACAGGTTTTTTTATTATATGCTCTCTGTATTCATCGAAATTTATAGCTAGTAGATAATTATTAGCCATGCGTTCTCCATGCATATGTATTCAGTAGTATCATGTTTAGTTGTTTACACTCGCTAGTTGTCTTCATATGTATGTATTCAGTAGTATCATGTTGCTGCATGTTTTTTTCGCTGTTCTGCTCGAGTCTTCGCATATTGGTTGGTTGTGTGTTGTTTGAAAGACTCTGTTCTTCTCTTTCTGTAACATCTCATCGTTATAGTTTTTGGCTTGCAATTCATTTATCTGATAGAAATTGACATTTGGTTCCTTGGATGGTGCAACAGGTAACCTGCCTGAAAATGATGAGAAACAAAGATGCTAAATTGAAGGACTTGGAGATATCAACGGTTGATGGGTTTCAGGGTAGGGAGAAAGAGGCCATAATCATTTCGATGGTCAGATCCAACCCAAAGAAAGAGGTAAGCTTCCTTGCATGATCTTCCTAGGTTAAGAATTATCCTCTGTTTCGGTGTCTGATGTACACGGGCATGAGACATCGGTGTTGATTTTGCATTGCATCGTTGATCCAAAAAAAAGGAGACGGAAGTTTCATACGATTAAATGTCTAATAAAATAGAGCGAGTATTCTAGATATGACGTAAGTGGTCTGCATATATTGGGTGCCTGCGGCCTTGAGTTAGTATGTATAATGAACAAAAAATCCATTTGTTCTTAATTATGATTGAAATTCATATCCGCTACGTGGGCAGCTGGGATGCTTGAACTCTTGTCTAGTTGGTAAAACTAAAACATATATCAATTTGCTTCTCCAGGTTGGGTTCTTGAGCGACCATAGGCGGATGAACGTCGCCGTAACGCGAGCAAGGCGGCAGTGCTGCATAGTGTGTGATGCCGAGACCGTAAGCAGCGACAGGTTCCTGAAACGCTTGGTGGAGTACTTCGAGGAGAACGGCGAGTACCTGAGCGCGTCTGAGTACCAGAGCAGCTGACCGTCGTAGCATGATACACTGCTCTTGTGTCCGCGACGCAACCACGGCAGAGACACCAGAAACAAGCAACTGCCAACAACACATGTGGACATGTTGGTGCAATTACCAACCGATGCATACTACATTGCCACAGAATACTAGAGCTGAACAAGCATCTGGTTAAATTGTTCACCTTCTTGTGTGGAGTATAGCAGTTGTAGCCACTTTGTCGACTCCTGCTCTTGGTGTGAGTTTGTTGTTATTATTATTTTTCGGAGACTAGAAAGCACTAGCGATTTATTTATGAAAGTGAACCAACAGTCATAAATTTCTCTGAATGCGAAGAAAATCTCCAGCCTTTGCGCCTTTGGGTAACAGTAAATATATCGACATGGTAATCAAATATTCAAATGTTCAAATGACTGTCTCACACCAAATATGGTACTCACCAACAACGTGCTTAGACAAGAAGGTACAGAAGAATCACACCGGCAATCAACACACCACAATGAACAAGATAAACAAATCTTCCATGGTTGAAAACGCAGAGAAATGGTTGAGATCGATCGTATTACTCCGATAACTTTTTTCAAATGCATGTATGTATTAAAGATGCATCAACAGCGTGTCAAGATCGATCGTATTACTTCATTCAGGGTAACCATATATAGTACTCCAATTGTTCCTAAATATAAGTCTTTTTAGAAATTCCACTACATATTATATACGAAGCAAAATAAGTGAATTTACACTTTAAGTATGTCTATATACATCCGTATATAGTTCGTACTGAAATCTCTAAAAGTACTTATATTTAGGAACAGAGGAAGTAGTTCCATCAAGCCGCGGTCTCTGCATCAAAGGATGACACAACAAAAAAAGTTGTAACAAAAGTCACACACACTGATGACTGACAGTGAATCTGAAGACTAAATGTTATAGTTGCTGTCGTGTCTAGACATTCAATTCAATATGTTACAGTGGACAAGAAAGAGCAATTACCAGCACAAAGGAGTAAAAGGGCGAATCAATTAGGATTCCTCATCTTCGACGACACGACTCCATCCTGCAGACCCCGTCTCCTTCTTCTTTCTAACAGCAAAGCCAGCCATGAAACCGAGCAGCATGGCAAGCACCACGCCGCCGGCAATTCCCAGGTACCTCATCTTCTCCGGCATCGCACCGATCACTTTACCAGGCGCGCCGCCAGCGGTACCGACTTGTGGCGACAGTATTTCGACCATGTCATGGACTTGCCCATCATGGTTCCCAATGTACATCAGTGTCAACTTCTCCCTAGTGGCCACAAGCTTTGCATACCCAAACTCGCTGCCACGGTACATGGACCGCTGCGGCTGAGGGAATATGGGGACGTCAGGGTGGTCGGGCCTTGGCTCCCAGCTCGGCTGGAAGTCCTGCCCGGCCATGCCGATCACGACATGCGCAGGAGCACCAGGGTACACGAAGCTCGACGACGTGTTGAGGCAGTGGTAGTTCTTCATGGGGCAGAACCTCTCGTACCTGTGAATGTGCCCCCACAGGGCAAGCGTCACGCCGTGCTCCACAAAGAGAGGCTCCAGATGTTGTATCATCTGCTCCCTGTGAACTGTGTCCTTAGTCTCATTGCTCGAGGTGTACATCGGCCGGTGGCCCTGGAACACGACGAACGGCGTTCGACTCCGGTTGACGCGCTCAAGGTCGGCTTTTATGTAGTTGTACTGATCACTGCCATTGGTAAAATCTGTTTCAGTGGACATGTAAACGAAATGGACAACACCTGCATCCAAGGAGTAGTAGAGATTCCGGGTGTCGGGGGCGATGGTGCCCGTAGGGAGAGAAGAATTCCCCGGCATTCTGAACTTGATGCTGTATGGTACCCCGCATTCGCCACCGCCATCCTTCCCATTGTATGTGTTTGCAGCCCAGGAGGGTTTCCAGGGCTGGGAAGGCCAGTCATACTCATGGTTTCCAATGCAGACATGGTATGGTGTGCTGGCAGCAATGGGCTCGATCTGCTCGAAGAAATGATCCCATAACCATGCATAACCCCTGGCGTAGCTGATGTCGCCGATGTGTGAAATGACCGCGGGTTTGTCGTCGAGGGCTTGGAGATCGCGAAGGATCCATTTCACGGTTGACAGACTTTCTTGAGGTGTTTGGACGTAGGTGTTGTAAGGAACGTAGGTGCCCAGGTCACCGAAGAGGAATGCGATGGTCTCGTTGGCCTCGGCGTCGCGTGAGATGAAGCTGTGTGTCTCACTCCAACCTCCTGAATCATTGCCAACCTATCAAGAACAGTCCACATTTGAAAAGATTAGGTGAAATGTGGTGTAGGATGGAGTGTTTAGACTTCATACCAAATGCTGATGATGTTGGATGCTCATTGTGTTGTTGGAACTTGAAACTATGAGCTATGAGAAACAATTCTTGCATCATAAACTAGACTGCATATCAAACTGAAGTTGGTGTTCTAAATAAAATGAAAATTTGCACAGCTTTCAGACGATCCCATCTGATTCTTTTGAGGCCCCAGACTGAAGCTAGGATTATTGGATTACTAGTTCAAATCTGAAGTGGAAACTAGCAAGATCCATGCAAGTTATGTGCCTGCTGTGCTCCTACCTTGTAGGAGTACCTTGTCCCAGGCCGCAGCGCCTTCATGACGCCGTCGAAGACGAACCCGGGGTGGCGCCACCCGACGGTGTGGTTCGCCGGGTGGCCGCACATGTGGCGCCGCTCGTACGTGCTCGCCACCGCCGGCACCTCCTCCCACTCCTCCTCGCGCCGGCCGGCGGGCCCGTACCTGACGGACCTCCTCCCGCCGTCGCCGCACACGAACAGCACCCGCATCTCGTCCGCCTCGTCGGTGAACGCCAGGTGCAGCTGGGCGGGCCGGGCGCCGGATCCCTCGTGGGACACGTCGCCCGAGGCGGCGGCGCGGCGGCTGGCATCCGGGAGCGGGTCGCCGTCCTGGTCAACGCGCGGGTTCTGGCCCGGCGGCCCCCGGAAGAGGCGGAACTGGTAGGGTGCGCGCAGGTCGGGCAGGCGCGGCAGCGTGAGGCTGCCGGCGCCCGTCGCCCAGGAGGCGGAGGAGTTGAGGAGGAGGAACCCGAGGTAGTCGGGGTCGCCGGAGGTCGGCGGGGAGTAGACGGCCACGTAGTCGAGCGGGCCCGGGTCGGGGAGGTTGGACCATTGGAGGGTGACTGCGTGGCCTGGTCTGGTCAGCGTCGCCGGGGTGGCGGTGAGGGTCGTCGCGGAGGTGGTGGACTCGCCGGCGGCGAGGTGGGCGGCGAGCAGAAAGAGCAAGGCCGATGGCGACATTGTGATGCATTTGTTTATAGATTATAGATGGAGATTAACTTAGCTTGAGTTAATGACTCTGCTCACGAAGCTCTGATCAGCTTAAACAAACTAGGAGAACGCCGCCACGGGCCAACAAATGGATCTATTAGGGCAACTCCAGGGCCAACAAACGGATCTATTAGGGCAACTACAGCAGCACGCTTAAAGCCTCCCTCATTGCTATTTTAGGGGAAAATAGGAAAAAAAACTGCATCCAGCGGTTCCCTGTCCACTCCCCGTTTTTCTGG
>CBMN010037696.1:0-10908 GCA_000582825.1 Hordeum pubiflorum
CTCTCCTCTCGTAGATGTTCATCTTCTAAATTGATCTTGGTGAGCGTAGGAAAATTTTGTTTCNNNTGCAACGTTCCCCAACAGTTTTATGGACGTCTTGCCGAAATTCGGCTCACACCTAAGTCAAATGATAGCTGCACCCTATGGGAATCAAAGGGCTTTCATGCGGCCAAAAATGTTTACATAGCTCTTTTTTGCGCATCCATCAATTGCAACACTGCCTATGTTAATTGACATGCTTGGACACCCCTCGAGTGTAACCTTTTGACATGGTTGGTTGCTCGAGGGATAATTTGGACTGCACACGGACTTGCCAAGAGAAGCCTACCCCACAATGCATCATGTTCCTTCTGAAACTCTTCACAAGAAAATGCTCATCACATTTTCCTGGCTTGTCGAGTCATTAATATCATTTGGAGCTCCACTTTGCACTAGGCGATGCTTCATGAGGTTGTACCTTCAACTAATCCCTTACTTAGGGATTGCTGGTAGGATGCTAGAAACAGAGGGCGTCGGGAACAAGGCATTGAACACCTTGGTCATGCTCATTACCTGGAAGGAGCACATGGACAGAGAGGAGTCTAGGTTGTTCGACGATGTTTGTACTCCCCACCGGAGAGTCATCGACTTGATTAAGGATTAAGCTAGATAGTGGGCTATTGCAAGTTCAGAGCGCTTCACCATGGCTTCCTTGCTAGGGTTGTCTCCATCTTGCCTTTTTTTTCTTCAACAAAGTTTATAGTTTAAGAGAGGCAGAAAAAACACCTCTCAAACAACAAAAACGACTACTCTTGTGATAACAAAGAGCTCAAGTGATTTGGCCGCGCAATGACCCAATTCCTCATCTTGTGTTTTTGCGTTTGTTTGTTTGTTTGTTTCTGCTTCTTCATTCTATTCATGCTCGTTTAAAGACTTAACACATTTGTTCCTTAATTAATACGCACAATCCTCCTGTTAATATTTAATTCTACCCCATAATGTAGTTTGTATTTTCTTTATGACAAACAATGCAATAAGCTTGGCGCGTGTGTTTTGATGGTCTGGAGTTTCTATCTCCCAGGTTGGACCTAATTCCACTAGCGGAGCTTCATCAAGGCTAGATGGGCCATGGCCTGCCCAACCATGGCCGAAAATTGAAGAGTATATGTAAAAATTGAGGGGAGGTGCTATACGCCGCCCACTGCAGCAACCAGTCGGGCCTTCACACAGGGTTACCTACGACTGTAGCTTCTTTTTTATTATTTTTTCTTTTTCTTTTTCAATTTTTCTGTTATTTATTTAACTTTCTATTTATTTTTAATTCCTTTTCCTTCTCTTTCTTGTTCTTCAAATTTTCATTTTTTTCAAAATTGATAAAAATGTGCAGAAGCTCAAAAAATATTTCTATTATTATTTTTTATTCATAAATGCAAAAAATGTTTGCATATTTGAATAATATGTTCACCTTTCAGAAAGTGTTCATAACTTCTAAAAATGTTCGGGATTTTCAAAAATTGTTCGGGTTTTAATGTTCCCCTTTTCAAATTTGTTCGGGAGTTTAATAAAATACTTTTTTGATTTTATATTTTGAAAAATTTTAAGTGGAGATTTTTATTTCAAATTCCTGGACACTTTTTGAAACATCATTTTTTTTCGAAAATGGTGAAAAAAAGTTAAGAATGAGACTAATTTTTTAAACACGAACATCGTGAATAATTTTTGAGAAGGAGAACAATTTTTGAGACGCAAATATTTTTATGAAGTCATGATTTTTTTTGTTGTAATACAAAAACATTTTGTTAAAATCATGATTTGTTTCTAAAAATACGGAAAATTTTGAAAAATCATGCAGTTTTTTTAGTACGAGAACAATTTTTGAAAGATGAACATTTCTGAAAATATGAACACATATTGAAAGCAAGAACATTTTTTGTAATTCCTGATTATTTTTCAAAGCACGAATATTTAAATATAAATTGTGAACCAAATTTTGAAGACGCGAACATTTTTTTTAATTCAAAATAATATTAGAAAATGTTAAGCAAACATAATTGATAAAATTGAAATCTCGAACATATTTTTCAAAGTACCAATTTTTTTTTGAAAAACAAGAACATTTTTTTAAAATCACGAACATTTTTTGAAACTCCCCTGAATAAAATTGAAAACACAAACATAGTTTGAAATTTGCGAACACTTTTTGAAAACTTGAACATTTTTTGCAAACATGAACATTTTTTGAACCTCCAGAATTTGAAATGAAAGGAAAAAAAGAAAAAAGATATAGAAAGAACAGGAAAAAACAGAAAAAGTGAAAAATGAGAGGAAAAATAGGAAAAAGAAAAATAGAACAAAGAAATAATTTTTTGAACCTGTGAACATATTTTTTAAACAGAAAAAGGGAAATATTTATGAACAGATTTTTAAAAGTGGAACATTTTTAAACTCCCGAACAAATTTTAAAAACACGAACAATTTTTTGTAAATGTGAACATTTTTCGAAACTCCTGAACAAAAGTCGAAAACGCGGACAATATTTAAAAACACGAACATTTTTTCAGAAATGCAAAAGATTTTTTGAAACTTCTGAACGATAATTCGGAAATGCGAACATTTTTTTAAATTCTCAAACATTTTCTTAAACACAAACATTTTTTGAATTTATGAATGAAATATGAAATCATGAAAAATAGAACATTTCTTAAAATTCCGAACCAAAACATTAAATCATGAGTATTTTTTGAAATTATTGAACATTGTTTAAACTTGTGAAGAAAATTCGTGAACCCGAACAATTTTTTAAAACAGAAACATTTTGAAGTTCTATTTTTTTGGAATTTTGAACATTTTATATATTTCTAAACAATTAGAAATAGGTCATTTTGGAAAATTTGGAACAAACTTTGGAAAATGCAAACATTTTCGAAATTTCTGAATCAAAATTGAAAAAGGAAAAAGGTGATTTTTTTTTGAAAAAACAGGAGAAGCAGAAAAAAAACAAGTGAAAAACGGAATAAACAGAAAAAAAAACACAGGAAAAAACTCAGCCGTGCTGTGCAATGCTGGAAGTGAGCCGGCCCATGTGCGTTGCTTCCACCCGCCCCCCTGTGCGAAGCCTGGGCAATTCGCCGCAGCGAGCGGCGAATAGGATTTTTCAAAATTAAGCCTTTTGAGAGAAAAAAAACGGGTTCCCTTCAGCATGGGTCGCTTCGGCCCGCCCAACCATTTTTGCCTAGCTCCGCCACCTAACGGTGTTTCTTGTCATGGTGGGAGTGTTGTTAGTGTCAATAGATATTGTTTCTAGGGGCTCGCGACAATTACCGTTATGAAAGTCGACATTGCTGACAATCCATTTGGGATGGCGAATTCCTAACGGCGTCTACCATTTGTGATGGTTATTAGCTTGTCCTTGACGGTTTTCTAGCATCGGGAATTTGTCATTTTGGGGAAGTTACACGGCAAACCAGTCTCCCTCGCCCATGCATCAGCCGCCACCTAGTTGGAAAACCACACGACACGTTCCAAAGCCCTTAATGATGATGACCAGGGTGACCCTTGATGACGTTAGACCTTGTGGCCACCCTTGCCAAGAAGATGATGAGAACAAGGGCGTGAAGCGCAAACCCCTCCCATCGGGAGCGAAAGCACGTTAGGGTATCTCAAACATTGATCCGTAAATTTGTCCCGGTATCCGTCCACAGACACAGATGCAGGAGTCGTCATCCAAAGCTAGCCGCATATGGCCGATGCTATAATTTCTTTTTTCAAGTCCTCACATTCAAATAACCACATATATATAGTCTAAAATAGTCCAAATGTTCAAATGCGGCACAAGTTCTAATTAAAAATATATTCAAATATTAACTTCATCATTGTTGTCCCCCTTAACCTCCCACATATGCTCAATCAGATCTTCCTTCGGTTGCTCGTGAGTTGCTTGATGTCGTATTTGTTGATGCATTTGAAGAAACTCTTCAAATGTGGCCGGATATTGGTCTAGAAGTTTGATAGGATCACCCATCTTCTCAAACTTATGACCTGCGGTAGAATCCTCACCCACATACTCCACGATCATATGGTGCATGATCACACAACAGGTCATCACCTCACACATGGTCTTCGGATTCCATTGTTTAGCAGGTTCACGAACAAATGCAAAACCTACCTGTAGAACTCCAAAAGCCCTCTCAACATCCTTTCTAACTGCTTCTTGTCTTCGGGAAAAGTGAGAGTTTTTCTGACCACCTAGGTTAGAGATGGTGTCCACGGAGGTAGCCCAATAAGGATAGATACTGTCAACCAGATACTAACTTATGTTATACCCATGCCCATTGATAGTATAGTGGCAAGGATGAGCTTTTTCTTTATTCAGCCTAGCAAACAATGGGGATCGCTGCAGCACATTGATGTCACTTTGAGACCCGGGCATGCCAAAGAAAGNNTGCCAAATCCAAAGATCATGTGATACAACTTCTTCAAGAATGATGGTGGCATTTTTAACATGACCCTGATATTGCCCTTGTAAAGCTTTCGGACAGTTTTTCATTTTCAATGCATGCAGTCAAGTGATCTGAGCTAACCTGGCCACCCTCTTGCTTCCGAGATTGACAAGAGCCTCTCGCCGTCTGCCACAGTTGGTTTTTTCAGGTTCTGAGTTCCAAACACCTCGAACATGACAGTTGCAAACCTGACCATGGCATCCGCATGTGCTCTCAGATCTCTATAGGTACTCGTCCCATGAATCAGTGATCGTGCAATATGCAAGCATCCGCAGTGCGGCTGTAACCAGGGAAACCAATCCTTCGCACGACTTCCTTCTTCAAGATGAAGTAGTCATCAAAGGACCGGACGCCATGATAGAGACGGTTGAAGAAATTTTTGTGCACCCGAAAGCGTCGGCGAAAGTTGTCAGCAAACAGGGCATTAGGGGAAAAGTAGTCGTCCATCGGCATCAAATGGCCGAGCATCCGATCGTAGTTGAGCACTTGATGACACTTAATCAATCCCTTGAAATTGAGAGCCTGCTCCTCCGCATGCTCCGCGTTTGCAAGCATTGTCTGCATCATCGCCCTCTGATCCATGTAGTCCTCCTCGTTGGATGAGCTGTCGGACAACTCAACATAGTGCTCGTATATGTACTCCATGTCTGAATTCATTGCTTTAAAGAAGAAGGGAAAAAAATCAGCTCGGACAATTCACCGAACAGTTGCCAGGCATGGTGAGCATCAGGAGCGGATTGTACCTATGCTGCGGTCGGAGGATAGGTATGAAACGACGGTGGAGGAGACGCAGCGTGGAGCCCGAGAGTACCGTTGGAGGTGACGGACTGATTGAGTTCTAGCAGGCGTGTGGCGTGGCGGCCATGGTTAGTGGAGCGGCAGCGAAGGCAAGAGAGAAAAATCGAAGGAGAGAAAATGAAAGGAGGAAGGCGCAGGGTCCGGTAAGGGTTTTGGGTGGGCCCGGGGCGTTTCCATGTTGTCTGGACTCCCCCCTTCAATTTATCTCGCGTTTGTCGGACAAAATACACCCGGATCGTTCGACGGACCGATAGAGGTCCACGTTGGATGGCACAACACGTCCGAACCATACAGCCCGGTCACGGGACGGTTCGAGGGTCCGTTCCAGAAATGCCCTTGTGCGCTTCCCCTTCCCCGCAAGTTATGTACCGATGGGTGGGTACCACCTCCGTGCCTCACGGGCCTGCTTAACTCCGGAAGCCTAGAAACACCCCGGCCTGCATCGCCTCCTCCGGCACGCTTGCTTTGCTTCCCTGGCGATCACCCCCAGCAGCTTCTCTGACATGTACTACTGTTACGTAGTAACAAGATGACTCAACTTTCGACAGACGGCGAAGACAGCTGGTACACGCCCTCCCTTGAATGCTCGGCAATCGCTGCAGACGGTGCATGCCGCGCGTATGGGCATGATTCACCATTTCTACTAGTACAGCTAGCAGTACCAGCTGAGATCGACCGATCGATGGAGCAAAAGTTTTTGGCTGGCCAGCGACCACGTGACACCGACTGAGAGGACCAAACTAGCTACATCATATATTATACGCACAGGAGATGGACGGGGCACGTACATACATGTTCCCGATATTACTATGGCTGTCGATCGATCCGTCATCATCATGCATGTCAGATTACACATTTACACTGGTTCATGCAAAAAAAAAAAAGAGAGAGATTACACCGGTGGGTTTTGCATGCACATGCATCTAGCAGGCGTGTAGCGGAGCAAACGTACCGAAAGACCACTTTCCTTTCGTCGATCGTGGCCGGGCCTACGGTGTGACGGTAGAAATGCGTTTTCACTCGGCACGCGACGCTGCCGCAGAGAAATGAATGGAGCGCATGCATGCCGACGAAAGCATGCACATTGACTGTGCAGAGGGTCACATGCATGCATGCATGCCTGCACGCGGACACAGTGACACGTACCCGGCCATGGTACGCAGTCAAGGCGGCACATGCACCCTGCGCATGGCAGCAGTACGTCGAGCATCATTCAAGGAAAGCTCCTGCGGATCGATCGGTGCAGGTACAATAATGGCGGAGCCAATCAACCGTCCTCGCCGTCTCCTGAAACCGATGTCGTCGTGCTTGACTGTGGGCCAATGAATTGCAACAAAGAGACTGCTCCCATCCCCACCCACATCCAGCACCACCGTTATGCATATGATATTTCTATCTTTCTAGGAACAGGGCGTTTTTGAAGCTCGGCCTCCATAGAGCCCTTTATTTTTTAAAAATTCAGAATTCAAACTTCCCGGTTTTAACAAAATCTGAAAAAGAATATGCAAGTACACAAGGATAAAATGTATATATGTGCAAAAATTCAGGATGAAATACTTAAGATGCGACATGTGCAAAAAGAACAAATTCATGTATTTTTGGGATAAATAATATAATGTGTTAAAAAGCCACAAATTTGTCTTTTTATACAGATCTCGTTTCAACGTATTTCAGCCTACATTACACACATGTGTGTTATGCCTTCATGTATATCTGTATTTTTTTAGATTTTTTTAAAATGTAAAAATATGAATTTTTAGTTTTTAAAAAACCGGCCTCCTCCATGGAGGCCAAGCTCCAAAAGGCATTTTCGCCTTTATAGTGCATTATATCGTAAAGTAGCATTATAGATGCTCTTATTTACTGCCATGCATGACACAAAATAGCATAACATTTAACATTATATTGTATCTACCTATGTTACTCTAACCCTTTCTTTCTTCTTTAATTCTCTGCTACATCAGCGTGTTTGCTATTCCCGAGTGCATGATAGCGGCTAAGATATCACCACTATGGCCAGCCATACGCTCTTGATTGAGAACGCAGGTTCACTGGATACGGAACGAGAACGGTCGACCCTTCTCCATGGACAAATCTTGCAGCACCCTGAGCCCCCGCCCCCTCCCCCTCCCCCGCGCGGAAGCGATCCATCAGCTCGACCATATACTTGCTCATTTTGGCCGGTCCCAGCACTGGTTTTTTATTAGGTATGGCTAGATCTCAGTCGATTGAGACTTAAAGAAGTCTCAGTCAAGTGACAAAACATATAAAAAAGAAGAAATGAAAAATTTAAAAGAAAACTTTACACGATCTCCACGAAAGATCTAACGAATATAGCATTGACTGAGACTTTGTTAAGTCTTAGTCGCAGAGATTTAGCAACTCCATTTTTCATTTTGCATACACATATACACATCCCTAGGAACGCACACATCGTACTCCTATGTGCATCTATGAGAGTCTGAGCCGCCACATCATCTTAAGACTGATGAAGTCATCACGACGCATTCGTAGTCGACGGGAAGTCTCCTCTCCGTGAACGCACATCACCGAAAGGCCTAAATAAATCCAGGAAAATACGAGCACTAATATCAAGTTTAAGAGTTAAAGTCTGGTTGGCTGGGGATACACATCTATAATCGGACCAGGCAAATCCGACCCCCCATAAATATTCATGGACGTGTCCGGACACATCCCTGGACAACGTCGAATGACTCCTCATTTGTCCACCCTGACAACTGCACCCCTCATATTTAAATTCTCAAATCTATGTAAATCCATGCATGTCTATCATACAACACAAATTTGTAGTCAATTCCATAATTCGACGATGCAACAAAGCAAAATAAAGCATAATTCTACACATGCCAAAAGAAAATACGATGATTCATAAATAGGTGATATAATAATGAATCATTCGTGGCGCTCGCGTTGCGCATGTTGATCTTCTTCTTCCTTGCCGCAAGCCACTTCTTACTTTTCGGACCAGGAGGGAAGCTTCGGCCAATATGATCGTCGAATCTTTCGTGTCCCGAGCTAGCTGCAACCTCTCTTTCTCGAGCGCTAAAAGTATTTGCCTTCTCGAGCTCACATTTGAAATACGCCTTATGATTCTCCAAGTCAATGCTTTTCTTTTGAACCTGTGAATTGATGTTCATCCTCTCCTGCTCCCAATTCAGACTCTCTTTTTGCGCATCCAAGAATGGAGGTGTTCTTAGACGACTCTTCGTCGGAGGAGTAAGAAGATGACGATGATCGTCCAAGAGGACTTTCAACAACGTTCGACCGCTTGTATATCAATTCGGATAGAGCATAAGGCCATGCCAACCTTGTCAGACATTACTTTGCATCCAATCCAACCTATCTGGAGATGTATTTTAGGCCGAGGTTTCAGATGCACCAAAGTCTCTTCAATACCAATGCGAACGAAGTGTTGAGGATCATGATGTTTGGTTTAAATTGAGGAGTGCATAAGGAGAAATAAATGTGAGCCCATTAACGAAGTGTATCGTGGCTCTTCGAGTGCTTGCGTATAGATGTACAAAAGACATCATTGAAGACTATGTACACATTGGGGAAGATACAATCCTAGAGGCCATTGGAAGATACACAACTACAAGGCGTGATTGACATCAATGGACCGAAGTATTTGAGGACAACCAATAATGAAGTCATCGAGATACTCTTGGTTTTGAGTGAAGAACAAGACGACTAAGGATGCATGTATCAATTAATTGCATGCACTGGGCATGGAAGAATTGTCTCGCGGGATGAAAATGCCAGTACAAATGACATTTCAAAGATCTAACCGGTATTCTTGAGGTAGTTGCATCAGGGTCTATGGATTTTGGCATTCACTCTTATGATTGCCTGGATCTCATAATGACCTGAATGTGCTTTCAAGATCACCACTGTTTGAATAGGCTAGTTGCCGGAGATGCTCCGTCTTGCAACCATGTTGTCAATCGTCATAAGTATACGATGGGTTACTACCTTGCAAATGACATCTAATCTTCATGGTCCACATTTATGAAGACAACCCAACATCCTCAAGGCAAGAAGAGATCTCACTTTCCAACATGTCAAGAGTTGACAATAAAGGATGTTGAGAGAGATTTTTTGGTGTGCTTCAAAAGTGTTTTGTGATTGTTAGTGGCCCCATCGAGTATTGGAAGCCACAGGTCCTTTGAAAAATTATGACATGCTACATCAACTTGCACAACATGATCATTGAGGATGAGAAATGCATGACCAAGAACTTTTGTTACATCTTAAATATAGATCCTCTCGAGCTGGAACACAATGCAAACATGATACAAAGATTCGTCGTAGTGCATCAAAGTACCGAGAACTGCTGAGAAGTTCCTACCAAGCTCTCAGATGATCTTGCTGAACACTTGTGGGCACTCCATGCCAGAGAACTTTTGGTACATCTCAAATGGGGATCACGTCAGATCAGAACACAATGCAAACATGATATAGAGATTCCTTGCAAGGCATTAAAGTATCAAGAACACAGAAGTTCATACCCAACTCCAAAATGATTTTATTAAACACTTATGGGCACTTCACAGTCCTTGATTGTTGTGATTTTATATGGATTATTAGTTCATTAGGACTCTTTCGTGTGTTTGGATTTGAATAACCAAAGTTATAAATTTTGATTTTTGTAATGCTCGAAAATTGTGCGAACCAATTATCAAGTTTGAATTTAATATGTCCAGATATCTACTAGAAATTGAGTATGTAAACCAAAAGATAGAAGAAGTGGTAAATAACTTCTTTAGTGAGTTACGTTTTAAGAATTCGGTTAGGAATCACCTTTTTATCTCCTCAAATTTGAGTAGTTGAGGTTTGAGGGGCTAAAATTTAGGTATTCCATTAGAGATGCCCTAACATTTAAAGAAGCATGGGCCAACTATACGCCAAGTGCCCACATTTTTTTACCCTAGTTGATTTTTCCAATCATTTGGCTGCTTCTTCTTCCTTCACCTATCTTTCCCCTCCAGACTCCCCACACCTTGCGAACCGCTGGTTAGATCGTCTGCTGCCCCATCCACGACGCTCCTACGGGCGCCACCACGTCGTTGCCTCCGTAATGCTTCCGCCCTCTCTCGCCAATCCCTCTAGCACTCCTACCCATCGTTCTTCTCTAGTGCTAGCCCCACTACACAACCCTAATCATCAACTTCTAACTCCTCTGCACCGGTGACAATGTTGTCATATCGTCTCCCTCTTTAGGTCTCTCCCAGTTGTTCCTCATCAGTGATCCATCGCATTGATGTCACTTCTGTTTGGAATGGACTGGCCCAAAATTGAAATTTGAGTCGACTTGTACATAGGAAACACATAGAGTTATGTCTTACCAAAAAATATTACCAAACATGAAATGACGGCACATCGGGCTCCGATCTGCCAATTATCCAATATTAAGCCTTTTTCTGGATCTTAATCCTTAGAGCATCTTCAATAAAAGATGTGATGGTGTCCTGGACTAGGGATACTCACCACGTCGTCTCCCGACCTTTGGGTCAGGCCGAGGACCCCCATGACGATTCACAAATGGGGCACTTCGGGCAGCCCATGACGCATACAAGGGAGATTCCACAATGTAGGGGAACGTTGCATGGGA
>CBMN010037708.1:0-14397 GCA_000582825.1 Hordeum pubiflorum
TCGGGGCCGGCCGGCGTCGAGGACCGCCGCGTGCGCTGCGGAGAAGGCGGGCGCTTCCAGGGATGGCAGCAGAGGTGGCGTGCAACGGGCGCGCAGGGCTCGAGGGCGGCCGACAGCGAGCAGTCGTGGGTGGACGGGGGAGCGCCGGCGGCCTTCTGTGGCGATGGGCGAGGGCGGCGAGTCTCAGTGGGGGAAAAGAAGAAGAAAAGCCCCAGGTAGTGGCTGACAGGTTGGTCCAACGTACGGCTGACAGCATAACATGCCACGTAGGCTTAATGGGTTGGGATTGTACCCGTTTGGACCTAAATGACACAGAAGCCAACTTTAGGGATCCGGAATTGAGGTTTCCTAACATCGAGGACCTAAGTGACACCCCGAGCCAACTTCGAGGACCGCCAGTGTATTTCACTCCCTTCATCTGCCTCACATCCCCTGAAACTCTATGGATCGAGGGCCTCATCGACACCTCCGGTGCCCACGACTCCGACTAGTTCATCAACTTCGAATGTCAAATATATGACCACTTCAACCAAGGGAAATGTATTGTCAAAAAAAAAAAAACAAGGGAAGTGTCTCCTCTCACGGGCTCCAGCCAAGAGGGGCTAGGGGGTACACGGATGACCAATCTTTCATGACATTGGTTCTTGCCCGGATTCCATAAGCAAAGGCCTCGTGGCACCGCTATAGCCCTTGATGTCATCTACTTTGACTACTTTACCTCTGATGAAAACTTCTATTGCAACTAAGCACAAAGACTTGACCGAGAACCTAGGAGTAAGCAAAGATACAAACTCCAAACGAGCAGGGTATGTACGATGAAGCATGGCCATGGAGCCTTCACCCCTCACCATTAATGACAAACCCTCTTTATCACCTTTGGAGGAGATGATCAACAGTACTACAGGGAATAATCTAGGACTAGACATGTCCAAATATCATCGAGCTCGGTTCTAAGTCAAAGGCGAACCAGAGGTTAAAACGGACGGACAGTGCTCGACCTGCACCTAACGTCAAGTTAGAAATTGTGCCTGTGCCCACCCATCGAGCGCGTAGGGTTTGGGTCAAAAAACCACAGCCCACACCCGGCCCATCAACCATTGCATGTCAAAAAAAATACCGCTCGTACCTAGCCTACATGTTCGTTGGGTTGGGTTTATTCGCGTACGTTGAGCAAGGTGGCCCATGATCAGGTCAACTGCGGAACATATTTTTTAGTTTAAAGGGCTTATTTGTAATATATGTAAATTATCTAATGGAATGGATGAAAAGAATCACCTTCCCCCACTATATAAGAAAGCCCTAGGGCTTAGGGAAAGGGTTCAATTTATTCGAGGGGATAAAAAAGAGGAATGGTCTCTCTCAAAATAATAGTCTAAATTATGCACAAATCTCAATGACCAAGAAAAACCATACTTTTAAAACTTTATCCCTCTCTCCTGACCAGTTTCACTGCAACACTACTATTTTTTTTAAAAGCCTACTAAATCATCTTAATGTGTTTAGAAGACAAATTTATTAATTTAAGTTTCTTAATCTATGAGTTCGGGTGGGCTTTGTCAGGCGTTATTATCCTTGCCCTTATAACTTTATCCTCTCTCTCTTAATTAAATAACATGTGACTTTTTGCGTAGTTCAAGAAAAACATCGTAGTTCGAGAAAAAACAACACATAACTGATAGAGTAGTCTAGCGCTTACGGTCTTGTTTGGTGCATTTTGCACTCCTTCGAGAGAACTTCGTATCTCCGTGCCCTAATTTTCTCGACCTCACTTAAGTATTTGATGGTCAAATGTGCGTGAGCATGTCGAGTGAAATTCCTTATAAATGTTAACAATCCTGCATTTGTTGTTTCAAATGGAGATGGTACACCTACTCCTTCTACATTCCTGAATTTGTATACTTTACGAAACACATCAGCAAGATTAACAGGAATATGATCGTTTCAATCCGAATAAAAAGTTGGCTTTGCACATAGTAAATGATGTATTTTGGAGCCTATAACATTAAAATGCGAGCAAGATTGCTCCAAGCCGACTATAAAGTCATAACGGACTATTGACGGCCTCAGACTAGGATGATCCAGAGCAAACTATTCTTGTTTCACATCATCAACATTTGCACTGGCCAAGTCATTTCTAAGGACCATGAAATACAACATTGTGTTTCCACTCTCCACAAAAAATAGATGGTCTAATTTACATACATCTTTTAGCTTCTCAAGAGCATTACCTAGCTTGGGTGTCTCATGCCGATTAATGCTACACAAGAAGAAATCAAGAAGGTCCGTAGACGTCTTTATGAAGCTAGGAAGATTATCACTCGTCTTGGGAGCAATAAAGAAGGCGAGGTATCCATGGTGGTTTCACCTTGACCTCCAAAGAAACATGTCTCGGAGTATCTTTGAAAGTCTGATGACTCTCATCGACACCTTTAGCGACTACTGACCAGGCATAAAATGTACCCTTGTCTGAGTTGTCACGTGAGTTGCAAAATGCGTTAAGTATTCATCGGAAGCTATATTTTGATTATGAGAAATTAATAAAAAAAGATGTGACAAAATGGTTATGTGTAAACATTTGAGTTGGATTTTTGATGGTTGACAATATATTAACAATAACAATAATAGTAATAACAACCCTTAAAATAAATAAAATATGTGATAATAACAAAATAAAATAGTAGTAGTAATAAAAAATTAATAAAAAAAACTTTTTTAAAAGAAAACTTCTTTAAGTTGCAGGGTACTAGGTTCCTTTTATCTCATACCTATTCTATCAATCAACGGATGAATGTAGGGCAGGGAAACTGAAGGCCTATGAGCCAAGGAGGCAATCTGAATCCTCTTTTAAATCCTCTTGGCTAGTTGGCCCAATGCACATGATGCATATGCTTCAGAACCTTGCTCATGTCGCAGCTAACTTGTAGAACTTGGCATAAAAAAATCAGCCTCCACCTCCACCACCACAACATCATCATGATGAATGACTTAGGGGACTATGATGTAGAAGCACAACCATATGCACCCTTGCTCATGTCACAGCTAACTTGCAGAACTTGGCATAAACAAATCAGCCTCCACCTCCACCACCGTAATAGCATCATGATGAATAATTTAGGGGACCAATGTCAACAACTTGAAAAGATCATCGAAGATAATGCTTGCAAACTTGATGAGTTCGACTGGCTTAAGACGAAAGAGGATCTTGAAGCCGAAGTCAATGAGCTTAGTTAGTGTTTGGTTGGTGGGATGGAACCATCCCATCCCACTAATTTCAATGTTTTGTTGAAAAGCAGAGGAGTGGATCGGTTTCAAAAAAAGAGATTATTCTTTCCAGATTTGGGATGGGCACATTCAAAAAAAAATTCTAGAACGTATCTGTTGCACTTGGAACGTGAGACTGACAGTGAACCCGAGCTTGGAATCTGGACGAAACCATTCCATCCTTGAAATATGAGGAATGGATCGGTTCCAAGAAAAAGAGATTATTCTCTCTAGATTTGGGATGAGCGCATTCAAGAAAAATTCTAAAACGTATCCGTTGCACTTGGAATGTGAGACTGCCAGTGAACCCAAGCTCGGAATCTGGGATGGAACCATTTTATCATTGTATGGGACAAAACCATTTCATCCCTGAAATCTGGGATGAAACTATTCCATCATATCTCAATCTAACAAAATGCTTCCTTAGAAAACTCAATGCCGAAAATGAACCTTTAAAAGCTAAGCAAGACGAGGTTGATTAGGATCGGAGTTTTATTTTGGGGACGAAGCAGCTCGCACTACAATGTGCTCTTCGCTCCGGTCATTCGGTGCTTGCCCTCTTGATTTCTCTTTCGAAGGGGTTAGCTCCTCAGAGGTGTTACTGTCTAAGCAACCATGCCTATGATATCGTGTGTCCACTGCTCCTGCCATCAGCGGGATCAATGCGGTTGTTGCTACTCGGGTTGTTCTCTCTTCTGCTTTACATTACATTTGCTCGGGAATTAGAAGGATGTGCTTTGAGTGATGAAGAATCCTTCATTTCATGGTCTTTGGCGTCTCATTATGAGCAGATCGCTGTCCTGGTGGAATATCAGCAACAACCTTTTGCAAAATTTTTGGAGCTCTTCCGGTGATGGATTGTCAGGGATATCGTTGCACACTCAGGGCTTGTTCGGTTAGGGGAAAATCCAAGGGGATTGGGTGGTATTAAATCCCTTCCTATTCAAATTTGACTAGCAAAGGATTAAATCCCCTCCAATCCCCTCCAAAACCAGGGCAACCGAGCACGCCCTCAAGGTTATTTGGGCGCTTTTATTTTTTGGTTTACTCTTGATAGATTTTTCCATTGTGATTTTGTTCTCACTTTCTTGTTTTTTTTTCTAGAGAAAAGATGAGATGATCTCAAAGGTTGAGGCTCAGGCGGAAGCTTTGCTTGCTCCCTCTGGATTTGTACAAGGAGCTAGTCGCCTAGTCCCTTTGCCTTCAAGCGAAGCTGGCGACCCGTCGCAGACAACTGAAGCCAAAGAGCTTGGAGAGTTGTTAGGGTTGTGTTACAAAATTTGAAAGTACTTCTGTTGCCCTATTGCGGTTGTTTAATATGGAAGATGCAAGTTTGGGTCCATGGGCGAGAAACTCCATCAATGAAGCATGTTCAATACTTCCATAGCTGGAAATTCTGCTTGGATAGAATTATTTCGGAAATTCTGCCAGTACCATTGCAGAGAGAGTTCATTCTAGATAAACTCTCTCCGTTCTATTTATAGGTCGTTTAACTTTTTAACACAAAAATAATAGAAATGTTTAAAAATATATTATATACTAAACGGAAATTACATTAAGAATAAATAACAATTATAGATTTTTTATTTAAAGAAATCCATCACACTTGTTGTCAAACGTACAATACAGGGGTCAGGGGGTCAGGTGTGTGTATTCAGTATTCTGCGGGAACGTACAGCGCACTGGGCGCCAAGAAGAGAGGCGGGGGCATCTGCTAGACTGCTACCACCACATCCTCCTCACCGTGCTCTTTGTCCCTTTCCACCCGCACTCCTCCCTCTAAATGCGGCCACGTTGATACGCATTCAGCGCACCTGCCGCCTCCACGCCTAGTCGCCTCCGCCGGCCCTCGTATCTCCCCTCCGGTGAGTAGCCCCCTCTCTGCCCGTCGTCCCTTCCCGAAGCAACCACAAGTAGCCGAAGCAACCACAAGCCAGTCTGCAAGGATTTTCATTGTTTTTTATTTAAAAACACAACATTGCTAATCCAATTAATTCTGTACTTGGATACGTGACATATCACCCTTTTCATTGCGTGCGTGTATGTAACCCTGTATCTTTTGGTTTAAGTTGGAGCTTATCCCAACATACAGAATTTGTTCTTTGAGCTTGGTATTGAGGACCGTCTGCAATGGAAAGAACACTCCATGATATTTGCCATGCCGAACAAACCAGGAGAATTCAGCCGGTTTGATTTCCCAGAAACTTTGCCGGCACCTTTGAATGGTAAGATCGTATGCAATGCTGGGCAAGTTGTGCAAGTTTTCCAAGATTCATTCTAGTGTTAATTCACTCATTTTGCTAGTATATAGATGTGATTAGGGAGTTTTAGCCCCCCTCAATCTAGAGTCCTAGCTTCGCCACTGACTATGCGTGCTTTTATCAGGAACATGGGCCATACTTAGAAACAATGAAATGCTTACCTGGCCAGAGAAGGTGAAGTTTGCTATTGGGCTTTTGCCAGCAATGGCTGGTGGCCAGCCTTATGTTGAAGCTCAAGATGGCTTAACTGTTTCAGAGTGGATGAAAACACAGGTATTAATTCACCGTGACAGTTAGACAAACTTAGTCTGGGAACAAAACATGCTTTCATCTTACCAAATTCAGAGTCATGTTGTTTGCCAATAATTTCAGACTTTTCTTGTTGTATTCTCTGCAAGAATAATAGCTAAATCCATAAATGAAAATGATTATGTTCTTTTCTTGTATTTTGTCTGAGGCCTGTTTCTGTGTGACTTACTCAATTCTAACTGTTCCACTTAAGTCAAGGATTACAACACGTACCCCAGCCTTCCTTTGCTACATAATTTTTAAAGAGTAAAATGCACCGGAGGCCCCTTAACTTGTCCGGTGGTGTCATTTAGGTCCACTACCTTTGAAACTGCAGGTTTGGGTCCCTAACCTTTGTAAGTTGTTCACCGCAGGTCCCTATCCCTTCGTTTTATGTTTATTTTTACATTTAGCCCCCTAGAATTACTTCCTCCCTCTCATCCATGCCCTTCTTCCTCCTAGTCCTATACTTGTGCTCTCTGCCCCGGCGGCGGCGCTCTCCCCGGCGACGGCTCTCCCCCGGCCGCACCTCTCCCCTCGGCGGATCTCCACCCCCGGCGATGATGCGCCCGCCGCAGTCGTCGGCCGTTGCCGCCGCCGCGCGCCAGTGAGGCCGTTGCCACAAGGAGCTTCACGGCCCCGGACGGGCGGGGCAGCCATGACCGAAACGAGCCACCGGGGGCGCGCCAGACGCGAGCAAGGCCACAGAGCCACCGAGGCCATGGCCGACGCGGGCGCGGAGGCGCCTCCTCCCTCGTCTCTTGCCCACCTCCCAGCTGTCCCACTCCCTGGTACCCTCCACCGCTGCTTCCTGCAGATCTGGCCAGAGTTCTGTCTCCTGGGAGCCCCGCAGTAGGTGCGGGGGCTTGCAGCCTGGCCGGCGGCTGCGTCCCATGCATCTGGAGGCGTCGTCCCGTAGAGCCGCCGGGGGCGGAACGCCGCCGGGGGGAGGGGTGCCGCCGGGGTAGAGCCGTCGCCGGGGAGAGCGCCGCCGCCGCAAGCATAGGAGGAAGAATGGCATGGATGAGAAGGAGGGATAAATTCCAGGGGACTAAGTGTAAAAAGAAATATAAAACGAAAGGGTATGGACCTGCGGTGAACAACTTACAAAGGTTAGGGACCCAAACCTGCAGTTTCAAAGGTAGTGGACCTAAATGACACCACCGGACAAGTTAAGGGGCCTCCGGTGCATTTTACTCATTTTTAAACAAATGTGCAGAAGAGTACAAAGGAGTTTGTTAACTGGTATACATATCCGGTATCCTTCAAAATTGGTTTCGCTTTTTCTAGTTTGTAACACAGATAGTGATTAAGTTGATGCACATTTCTTTCATTTATGGAGCCATATGGTGCCTAATACAATTATTTGATCAGCACAGAGTGTTCCTGATCGAGTGAATGATGAGGTTTTTATTGCAATGTCCAAGGCACTCAATTTCATAAACCCTGATGAATTATCGATGCAGTGCATTTTGATTGCTTTAAATCGATTTCTTCAGGTACAGCATTTGCTGCCATATGTACTTGATATATACTTGTATACTTCCTATTTCGTTTGGGTTACATATTACAATTTTTTTCTGTCTTTTTGTCTGTAGCTTTTCTTTCTTCACTTGTGAAATGCTATATATAATTGCATCATGAAGCTAGCATGTGTCTTCTGTAAAGATTTGTGTAAATTGTGTAGGAGAAGCATGGTTCTAAAATGGCGTTCTTAGATGGTAATCCGCCTGAAAGGCTATGCATGCCTATTGTTGACCACATTCGTTCTAGAGGTGGTGATGTCCACCTGAATTCTCGTATTAAAAAAATAGAACTAAATCCAGACGAAACTGTGAAACACTTTGCACTTAGTGACGGAACTCAAATAGCTGGAGATGCTTATGTTTGTGCGGCCCCAGGTGCGACTGATTTCCAAGAAACATTGTTTCTTGTGCATATATTCAATTTAACTGACTAGTTTGTGTATTTAGTTGATATCTTCAAGCTTCTTGTACCTCAAGAGTGGAGTGAAATTTCTTATTTCAAGAAGCTGGAGAAGTTGGTAGGAGTTCCTGTTATCAATGTTCACATATGGTTAGTTGGTTGAAATTTCGTTCTAAATCAGAAATGCCTTTGTTATGTTTCATGCTCGTACTTCCTTTTTGGTCTATTGTTCAAGCATTGCTTAGTATTTCTGTTGCTCCAAATGTTTCAGGTTTGACAGAAAACTGAAAAACACATGTGACCACTTTCTGTTCAGTAGGTACATCTCCTGCTCGTATAGTGCTTCATGTTGTTGGTCATACTTTTTTCTGGTGTGGTATATCTAGATTACCTATCAACATATTTTATACCCCATTCGGACTGCTAACACGCTATCAAAAATCTTTTCCCTTTTTTTCAGGAGTCCACTTTTAAGTGTCTATGCAGACATGTCAGTAACCTGCAAGGTACACACTTGAGTAACTTGTCAGTATTCCACAAACAGTAGCACCGATACATTAACTGGCCTATTCACTATTTCTAGGGGCTTGGCCACCTTCACATCTGTTACACAATAGCTACCTGAATTTTACCTTGCTAACTATAGTAGAAGGTCCAAAGGTGCTCTTGATTTGGAAGGAATTCATTCTTAAGTGGAAATATAGATATCTTGCTCATTAAATCATTCAGTCATCTGCACTGCACGCCTATTAAACTGAAGTACAGCACAACACTTTTGCCATTGCCGGCATGCCAATAGATGCAGTGTTGTAAACTTGATGAATGATGAATCATGTGTCAGGATGCTAAAGACACGAATGCCCATTCCACCTTTTTCTGTCCTTTTCTTTTGCAACTGTTCACAGGAATACTATGATCCAAACCGTTCAATGCTGGAGTTGGTCTTTGCTCCTGCGGAGGAGTGGATTGGACGAAGTGACACTGAAATTATTCCCTGATGAAATTGCTGCCGACCAGAGTAAAGCAAAAATTCTTAAGTATCATGTTGTGATGACACCAAGGTAAGGATGTTTTGTCTACGACCCTTCTGAACCCTGATAGTCCACTCATGAGTTCCTCAGATAATTTTGTGTGTTCTTTTCTTATGTTCTTTTTTTTCCTTGCTGCGACAGATCTGTGTACAAAACTGTCCCAAATTGTGAACCATGCCGACCTCTCCAACGGTCACCCATTGAAGGGTTCTATCTGGCTGGTGATTACACAAAGCAGAAATACTTGGCTTAGATGGAGGGTGCGGTTTTATCCGGAAAGCTTTGCGCCCAATCTATCGTGCAGGTAGAAACTCAGTTACTCACCATGGTTCTTGACTTCCTGTTGTATGCAGAATCGTCAGATGTGTTGGATCAGTTTGGTATGACACATTTTTGCGGTTTATGATCAAATGTTTGCTGCTTTCAGGATTATAACAGGCTCTCTCTTAGAAGCCAGGCAAGCCTGCAATCAGAAGAAGTTTCCGTGGCATCTTAGCATGGTCTTATCGCCTATTTCAGCTTCATATGTCGGAGGGTCCTTTTGACAATGCCGTAGAGTTGAATTGTGACAGTGGTCGATACCGGCATGGAAAAAGTGATATAAATGTAAAACGATCTGCATAGCGGCAATTCATTAAGATAATCTCACATAGATGGTGGCTTGGCTTCTATCAACCAATACGTTTATCCCACGCGGCAAAGCCATCGGTGGCGCCTCTCCCTGAGTGCTATCAGTAGAGCTGCTGAACAAACTTGAGGCTTGTGTTAGGGAAAAAAAAGAAATGTAAAGGAACATAGAAACCCAGTATACTACATATATTACCAAGCTACGGTTGGGTTGATCATAATGCATTTCATATTGTGTTTTCAAAAATGTCATAGCATGTATGTATTTGATTGATAGTTGATTCTTTGTACCGTAGTTTTATTTGTTGTTTCATAGATACTTCATTTCAAAAGATAAGACGTGGGTTGACTTGGTATGGTCTTTGAAACTCGACTTTAACCTGTAATTTCATATGTGGATCAAAAAGCGCTCCCTTCTCTCTCTTCGTTATTGATTTGCCACGTCACTGCAAAATACTTATACGGCACTATGATTAATGAGAATGTAATTTCTACGGGGAGTAGGCTTAGCAAGGGATGCTAAGGCTATCTTCAAGAGAGATTCACATCCCCGTTTCTCAAATCTCACTCCACCCTATGTGTATAACAGTGTGAAATTATGCCAAAACAGTGGCAAAATTCTCTGTTTTGGCAATCTCCCTTGGAGATGACCTTGCTGCTTGCTTCTCCCAAGTTACCGAGATCTTATGCTCCACTTTGTGGCCAGTTGGCCACACTCTAGTGAGTTCTTGACATCCCCCAATGTTTGGCATAACATTAGTTTGTGCAAACGGAAACGCTCTGCGTCAAACGTCCGATCGGGTCATCCTCTCCGGACGCCTACGTGGCCGAAGCCCAGCCACGCACCGTCTCTCACCCCCCGTCAGGCCGACGCTTGCAGAATACGTTCAAGCAGTATACAAGCATTTTTGGTCGCTCGGCACGATGCTTGCCTGTGCTTTTCCTTGCCGCTCTCAACTGCCTCGCCGCTGTCCTGCGGCCGCCGTCGTTTGTGCCGGTTGTCCGCCGCCGCCGTATATGCACTGGTTGTTGGTTTGGGATAACTGCACATTCAACTACCGCCATACGCTGTCTATGTGGTGGGACCGTGGGAGCCCATCTGCTATGGTGCAGCACACGGCGTCCGACGCTGGACACAAATATCGGACGCGGGCTCTACGTTGAATTAATATTTTTAGATGTTGAATATATCTATTTATAATATTCCACCGAACGTATGTTGTACACTATTTGCATGACGTTGCAGAAATTGATTTTCAATGTTGCGTGTGCTGTTTTACGGTGTTGAAAATACTCATCGGAAATGTTTACGGAGCGTCCATCAGAGGCAACATGAGACATATGTTGCGGTGAGTTTTCCCATTTCTTCTTGCGGACAACATTAGACATGTGTTGTGGCGGGAATTTTTTATATAGGATGATGGAAAGGCCGCAAACGTCGAACGCTTCCGCCATAGCCTCCGTCGTCAGGCCTTGGGCTGACCAACCACAGGGCCGTCACAGCTAGGCCATGAGATGTTTCAAAATGTTTTATTAAACGATTTTTTTACCACATGGTTTATATTATGACATGTTGCGGTAAGTAAAGGCCCATTCTAGTGCTCGGACGTCCGATGAGAGACGTTCCCATCGGATGCTTAGTGAAACATAAAAAATGAACTGCTGAAACATCAATGAAATACCGATGAAACATTGAAAATACACTATTGCAACATCGGCATGTGTCAATTAACTAAATTGAATGAAAAATTTGGGTCTGCGATTTGGGGAAAAAATCTGGACGTGACACGTCGGATGGTGCGTGAAACATGATTAAATAACTACCGAAAAATCAACGAACAACTGATGAAACATTGAAAATACACTATTGCAACATCAGCCTGTGTCAATTAACTGAATTAAATGAAAAATTCGGCTCCGCAATTTGAGGAAAAAAAATCCGACCCGAGGGTGCATGAAACATGAGAAAATAACTACTGAAACATCAACGAATAACTGATGAAACATTGAAAATACACTATTACAACATCAGCATACGTGGAGGATGGAGCTCGTGTCCGATTTTTTGCCTCTGCGTCGGACATCAGAGCCACAGCGTTTTCGGTAAGTAAATGGATGTTTCATAAAACACGCCACGATGTTGTGGTAGGAATTTTTTTTTTGTCTCGAGTCGGGTGAACGCGATGGATTTTTAATTCAAATATTGATGTTGCAATAGTTGAATTCAAGTGTTGCATCCACTATTTTTCGATGTTGAAGATATGCATTTCCAATGTTGCATAATTTTGCCGTTGTTTTTCCATGTTGCGTGAAACATGAACCGATGTTGTAGTGGAATTTTTTTTTTCTTTGAATAAGATGGACGCGGTGATTTTTTAATTCAAACTTTGATGTTTCGAATGTTGATTTTTAGTGTTGCGTATACTATTTTCGATGTTTAGGATATGCATTTTTTAAAATGTTGCACACAGATGGCTGACACCGGGATCAACAGGAGCGCTCGTTTCTTCTTGTGGGAGGGGTTTCAGCCCACGAAGTGTCTACGTGAGAAGAGTTGGTGGGGCCAGTGACTAGCGCGTACAGGAGAATCACCGCTGATTTTCGTTAGCTTGTACAGCAGCGCTCCGATTAAAATTGTACGGCGATGCACGCGTCCGGCGCCGGGCCATCTGCCCGGACGTCCGGGCGCCAGTAATCCCGTTGTGCAAAACGCGTTCCTACGGATCCCTTCATATAAACGTGCAGTACGAGGGGAGAAGACCGATACAACAAATAGATAAGGCCATTCCATATTTGATTGCATGTTCGAGGGGTCTTGTGGTAGAAAATAGCATGTTTTGCCATGATGGTAAGACTAAAGTAGAGTGTTGGACGTTTTTTAATATTCTATCAAGCATCCAAAATAACATTTTTGAATGTCATAGGGCCAGGGCCGAAATATCAAAGCTTGGAAAACCCATTCGGATCGGATCAGACCATTTTCTCCACTCTATTTCTCGCTCAAGACAGACCAGACCAGGCAGGTTTGATGTTATCAAAAAAAAAAGACAGACCAGGCGAGCAAAACAGAGTTTGCTTGTGTCGAGTCTGTTGAGTCCAGTCGTCCAGGAGAGAGAGGACTGCGGAATTCATCGCCGGTCACATCCGCCGCCGGCGATGTCTCCGTCGGCCGCGCCGGCATCCACTTCGTCTCCCCCGCTCGCGCCCCTCATCGAAGCGCAGCTCAAGTACCTCCTCTCGCACTCCAAGCTTCCGATCAGGGTACCCGCTTCATCCCCGCTCTTCCTTCGTCTCGCCTCGCCTCGCCGCTCCCAGTCTCACTTCGCTCGCTTGCAGGTGGGGCAGATCTGGTCCGGCTGCCGCAACGGCCGCCACGCCGATCGATTCACGCTCGCCATCCCCTTCTGCCTCGACTACGTCCACTGTAAGACACCTTCGCCACGCCCTCTAATGGTTCTCCACTAGGGTTCGGGCTTGGGTTCCGCGGCTCTGATTCTGCTGCCACAGGGGATTTCGTGTACAATGCGCTGTCTCCCAAGGTGGCGCCCGACGTGGTGTTCGGGCCGGACGACGAGGGGTTCCAGCCGCTGGTCGATTATGTGGAGAATGGGAATGGCGATAAGAGCTGCTTGGCGCGTTGGGATTGCCGCGACCCCAAGGGACTCCTTGCCCTCGTACAGGAGCTCCGGTGAGGTTCTTCTCGCTCCTCGAGTTATCTATGCTTATGGTGTGATCAGCATTGTTTTTTCCCTGGTTGGGGCTAGTAGTGTGAATTATTCACTGGGGGGACTATGAACATGGGAATATGGTTTAACTTTGTTTGTGAAGGGGGAGTAGGGATGGCCTACTACCTCCTGCGATACAAGTCATACTTGACTATTATGTGTGTTAGTGCCTTTTGCATTTGGAAAGTCCGCGTGCAAATATGTCACCTAACTCTGCCATCATTATTTATAATGTAGTGTTGCCTTTGGGGAAGTCATGGATTATCCGTTCCCCATGCCCACACTTTAACCACCCACAATTATCCACCTCCGAACAGAGAGGGTAATGTCCAATGGGTGTGGATAACCAAACGGGCAAGAGAGGGAAGGGCTGGTGATAATTTCACCAGCAACCATGGGTTCCTGAGGTGCGCAGTGCTTCCACATCGAATGGCGTGTGCAGTTCAGAAAAGCTGATGCTTGCTTGTGGCCAGGCGCTATAATTTTATCTTGTTCTCTGGCCGCAGCGTGTCTCCATTCGAACAGCAGAAGAGAATGGATATGGTTAAATGGCTAATTACCCATCATTACCTTACCCATATCCAAAACTAAATGGGTAATCCGCACCCTCCCCAAACTGTACGGGTGTGGGTTTGGGTATGGGGCTATGGGCACTGGATGTCCAGTGGCGTCGCTAATAATGCTATGATATTATGATTTATATGAAATGTGATATGAACCATTATGATGCAGCATACATAACACATGAACTTGACATATTAACCCATGCATGGCTTAATTCCTACGTAACGGTCATAAACACCATGTCAAAGAAGGAAGTAAAACGTGTGAGCGTGATTCAACAACAACAAGCCTTTTAATCCCAAGCAAGTTGGGGTAGGCTAGAGTTGAAACCCAAACCAAACCGCTAGAAAGGGGAAAGCTTTTTTTTTTTAGCAAGAAAACAAGGGTTTTTAAAAGATTTTGGGAAGAAGCACATGGAAGAGCCTAGTCAAGGTTCAGGCACGTGGATAGCTGCTTTCCAAGCAGCTCTATCTAAGGCTAACTCTCTCACTATATTCCAATCTCTTAGGTCTCTCTTAACTGACTCCTCTCAGTTCAAATTTGGCCTGCCCCTGCCTCTCTTCACATCATTGTTCCGCCTTATGATGCCGCTATGCACTGGTGCCCCTTAGTTTCCGTTAGGACCCCGCTTGTCACCAGGGCCTGAGTGCCATGATTTCAGATCTGAACCTATTATGATTTCATGAATGTGTTCGTGATCCTATCTTGCAAGTT
>CBMN010037709.1:0-12305 GCA_000582825.1 Hordeum pubiflorum
GGGGGGGGGGGGGGGGGCTTCTAGGGTCTCGGCTGCAGCAGCAGGGCAGTGAGAACCATCTGAATACTGAGCTCAGACCTGCCCACCACCTGTACTTGTAACACTGTCATTCTGTATAGATACACTCCCTTGCCTTCTGGTATGCCAAATGATTTTCCTTCTTCTGCTCTGATAGTATATTATTGTGTTTCTTTAATGGTTATTGGACCATTTGAAATGAACGGAATACCCATGTCTTCCGTCACAAGAGTGCTCCTCCAACCGTCTCAACAACATCAAACTTGAAGCGAAACTTTGGGGGCTCATGCGGCCCCTGCCAATCCATAAAAAATAAAATTTTAGAGTTTGATCATTGTAGCTATGCATGTTTTGCAAGTTGCTTATACTTGGTCAAGCAAGTACACATGGTATTTTTGTTTTGTTCTTAAAGTTTTGCAGTTCCAAGAATTGCCAAAACAGATAACTCTATGTGAGTGTGGCCATTTGTAGCCAACCAGTTAGTAGCCAATATTTCGGCCAATGCCAAACATTGGCATGCCAAAATTTAACACTAAACAAAGCATGTTTTCAATGGTGTACTGAATATCAGTATTAAAATCCTGATTTGAATCACCGTGTTCCTCATGATGAAATCTTCAAAAACAAGGCAAGGCCCTAGACTATTATAATAGGTGGTTAGCTTAATCATGGGCTTGTGATGTGACATGTAACTTACAGGAAGCAGTACCACTCTTCAACTAGGCAACGAGAATTGATAAGAGTAGAATTTGTTCCGCAAAAGAAGAAGAAGAAGATAGATTTTGTTCCGATTGATTTGAAGATCAAACAATCCTTCGTCAAATTCCTTGGCAAACAATGAATGAACTTCATGCTTTTCAAATAGGATAGACCATGGATGGAGCCGACAAATGAAGGACACAACGCGTTCCCGTGCTCTCACTGTGACTGAAACATGGCATCCCTCTTCAAATAGCTACAATGACCACCAACGGCTCACAACCAAAACGGCGCGTGAAAATACCCCCCCCCCTCCTACCTCCTCCACCAAATCACTTGTTCCCCTTCCTCCCATTCTCATTTTTTTATTTCTCCTTAATTTTCAAAATCACTACAGCACGCACGCGTCGGTCCCACGGAGTCGTTCCAAATCTCTCGTCGTCTTCCCCCCTCCTGCCCATTCCAAATTTTGCGGACCATGATCCCATCCTGCGACCCACTATGACATGTGTCGGCCACATGTTCGATGGAAGGCTCGACCAGGTGTCGGAGCAAGATGTATGTGGTGAAGCACGGAGGGCGACAGGAGGCATTGCACTTCGACAAGATCACGACGTGGATCAAGAAGCTCGCACACAGCCTTAGCGAGGACCAATGCGTCCTGGTGCTCGCCTCACAAAAGGTATGTGCCGGCAACTATAGGGGCATCACCACCTTCCAACTCGATGAGATGTCTCTCGAGGCCGCCGCCGACATTACCGCCTCCTACCCTGACTATGCCTCGATAAACCAATCCCCCCTATCCCCAACTTTTCCAAGGTTGCGCGTTGATTGTTGAGCATCCTGTCCACTCAACAAAGGCTTGCGGTGCGAGATGACGCACTCTACAGAACTCGGAGGACATCGGGCACCACCATCATGACATCGGAGGGAGCTGACATTGGTGGCGACTGCTTCGTCACCAGAGATGGTGGATTTGCGTGTCAAGTCGACGAGGGCGCCCCCAAGCACAAGGTAGGCAGGATCCAAGTCGAATATGTGGTGGTCGTTGCGCGCAGTAGGAAGATCGACGCAGACGTGACGCGTCCCGCCGGATCAAGACCGAAGATGAGGGTGGAGGTGCGTAGGATCCCGCGTTGCTCGTGGAAGAGAAACTAGGAGGCCCAGGCGCAAATTACATCGGCTTGGAAGGAGGGGAGGAAGATCTTGCGATGACCGGAGGACGGGGAGGGGAGGAGGGGCTCTCGCCTCTCTAATCGCCTTACCAGGCGCTCCCAACGACTCTATTATTGAGGGTTGTTTGCTCCAGCCTCTTCAAAAGATGTTCGGTTTAATGGCACCAAAAACGGGTTTTTATAGTAAAAGTGCAGGGAAAAACATGTAGACAATATTAAAAGTGAAACATAAATGCCAATTAAATGGGAAGAAGAAAATACAATTGAGTAGAAAAGTGAAAAGGAAAATAATAAATGGAAAAGAAAGAAAATGGGAAACAAATATAAAAATGGAAACTGACAACATGGGTCGGGTCGTCACGCGCGATGCTCAGGTTTGGTTTAGCACCACCTCTCTAGCAAGAGGAGGCGGGGGAGGGAGCGCTGGTGTATATAACTAGCCCACATGGCACCATTACTGCTTACATACCTGGACGGGGTTTATGACTGTTCAAGAAGGGGCGTGGCCTAGATCAATGGCTCACATTGCACTTGGCGAGCGCGTTGGTCTACCATCTCCCCAATTAGGAGAATGGACGTCAAAATTTATGATAGAGGGGGTATGCGCTCACGCGACCCCTACCAATCGATAAAAAATAATTTTTTAGAGTTTGATCATCGTAGCTACGCATGTTTTGCAGATTGCTTCTACTTGGTCAAGCAAGTGTACATGGTACTTTTGTTTTCTATTAAAACTTTTGCAATTCCAATAATTGCCAAAACAGATTACTCTATATGAATGTGGCCATTTGTAGCCAACTATTTAGTATCCAATATTTCGGCCAGTGGCATGCCAAAATTTGACACTAAACCAAGCATGTTTTCAACGGTGTACTGAATATTGGTATTACAAATCTGATTTGAATCACCATGGTCCTCATGACAAAAATATTAAAAAACAATGCAAGGCCCTAGACTATTATAATGAGTGGTTAGCTTAACCATGGGCTTGTGATGTGACATGTGTGACATACTTTCACATATATTTGTTGTGCATGCAAAATTTCATCACGAAATCATATTGGTGGAAGTCGTGCCAAAAAAAACATCAGAGCTCCAAAATGTTTTTGTAAGTAACATTTTCAGAGCATCTATTTTGTTTTTTACCAAGCCTTTCACCAATATGATTTTGCGATGAATTTTTACATGCACAATAAACATTTATGAAAGTATGCCACACAAAAAATTCAGAATTCTTTGAATGTTTTCTCAATTTACTGTTCACACCAGGAGCATTTGCTCCTGGGTGTAGAAACTGGACGTCCCAAGCAGTATCACTCTTTAACTAGGTAACACTCGCTACAAAAAACTAGGAATAAGATAATTGATAAGAGTAGAGTTTTTTCTAAAAAGAAGAAGAAGCGTGGTTTTGTTATGATTCATTTGAAGATCAAACAATTATTCGTCAAATTCTTCGGCAAACAGTGAATGAACTTCATACTTTTTGTATAGGATCGACCATGGGTGGAGCCGACGGACGGGGGACACATCGTATTCCCGTTCTCTCACTGTGACTGAAACATGGCATCTCGCTTCAAATAAGTACCCCATCCGTTTCTAAATATAAGTCTTTCTATAATTCTACTAAAACTACATACGGACGTATATAGACATATTTTAAAGAATAGGTTCACTCATTTCGCTCTGTATGTAGTCCGTAGTGAAATCTATAGAAAGACTTATATTTAGGAACGGAGGAAGCAGTCATGCATGCTTCCACGACCACCAACCGGCCACAACCAAAACCGTGCCTGAAAATACCCCCACCCCCGCTCCTACCTCCTCCATCAAAGCACTTCTTCCCCTTCCTCCCATATTCAAAAGAATTCATTTATACTTAAATTTCGAAATCATCACACCACGCACGCGCCCGTCCCACAGAGTCATTCCAAATCCCTCGTCGCCCTCCCCCTTCCTACCCGTTCCCCAATTTCCGGACTCTAATCCCCTCCTGCGACCCACTGCGACATGTGCCGGCCATATGTTCGATGGAAGGCCCGACCGGGTGGCGGAGCAAGATGTGCGTGGTGAAGCGCGATGGGAAATAGGAGGCGGTGCACCTCGAGAAGATCACGACACAGATCAAGAAGCTCACGCACGACCTCGGTGAGGACTACTGTGACCCCGTGCTCGCGTCATAGAAGGGCATCACTGATACGTCTTCAACGTATCTATAATTTTTTATTATTAAATACTACATACTCCCCCGTTTCTAAATATAAGTTTTTTTTAGAAATTTCACTACAAACTACATATGGATGTATGTAGACATATTTTAGAGTATAGATTCGCACGTGTTGCTCCGTATGTAGTCCGCATTGCAATCTTTAAAAAGACTTATATTTANNNACGGAGGGAGTACTATATTATCATTTTTGTATACCGTATACGTCATTTTATAATATTTTTATGAACTAACCTATTAATTTAGTGCTCAGTGTCAATTTTTGTTTTCTGCATGTTTTTTGTTTCACAGGGAAACCATATATATCAAAGTCAAAACCCGACGAAAACTTTTTTTTTTCTGAAACATAAGAGACAATAGTCACATGACTAGACAGCTACTACGTGGCTTCGCCACTGCCTGGCTCCAATGTGATGACGGCGGCGTGCCTTTCCCTCGCTCCAGTGCTTGTAGTCATGATGTAATTTTTGTTACTTCTCATGTTCTTTGTACCGTCATGACGTATGATAAGTAGATCAAAAGTTTTTCCAAAAACAAAAGATTCACAATTTTGCCATCCTCCCACGAAGGGTGGAGTTTGTTCCGACTATTACGAAGACCAAACAAATCCTCCGCGAAATCCCCGGAAACCAGCGAGCAAAACTCACGCTTTTCAAATCCGGCCGGGCACGGACGGACTCGGAGCCGACGGAGGACACAACGCGCTCCCGCGCTCCCACTCTCACTGAAACGTGGGGCCCCTGCCCCTACCCAAGCACTCACGCAGGCCTACCACCACCACCACCACCACCAGCGGCCTCCCGCACCCAAAATCGCGCGCGAAAACATTTCCCCCGCTCCCGCGCTCCCCCTCCAAAGCGCCTCCCGCCTCCGCTCCCAAAACAATCCCCTTTCCCCCGTCTCTCCAAAGCCACCGGCGATCCCTCGAGGCCGTTCCGAACCCCTCGCCGCCGCGCCTCTCCCCCTCTCGCCCCGGCTCCCGCGCCCGCGCCGCCTGCCCGCCACGTGTTCGACGGAAGGCCGGGCCGGGCCGGGCGGCGCAAGATGTACGTGGTGAAGCGCGACGGGCGGCAGGAGGCGGTCCACTTCGACAAGATCACGGCGCGGCTCAAGAAGCTCGCCTACGGCCTCAGCCAGGACCACTGCGACCCGGTCCTCGTCGCGCAGAAGGTCTGCGCCGGCGTCTACAGGGGCGTCACCACCTCCCAGCTCGACGAGCTCGCCGCCGAGACCGCCGCCGCCATGACCGCATCCCACCCCGACTACGCCTCGGTACCCCACTCCCCCCTCTCCCCATCCCCTGCCCAGTCGCTTCGATAATTACTAGTACTAACTGCTTCTGCCGCTCCTTTGGGCCGTGCAGCTCGCGGCCAGGATCGCCGTCTCCAACCTGCACAAGAACACCATGAAGTCCTTCTCTGAGACGTGCGTGCCTTCCTTTCTTTTTCGTGTATACAGGACGAAATACCTGATGATACGTTTCAATTTTTCTTTCTTTTTTCTGACTGATGATCGGTGTTTTGACGTGGCTGTGTCGCTCTCTGTGTGCAGGGTGAAGATCATGTACACACATTTCAACGAGAGGTCTGGGTTGATGGCTCCCCTGATCGCTGATGACGTCTACGAGATCATCATGAAGGTGCGGCCTAGATGCCAACCATGTCTTTTGTGGGAACATGTCCTATTCCCCTGTCATTTAGATGACTTGAGTCCTTCGACTATATATCATAACTAAGGAGATTGTAGATGTAAGATGCTGAACATGATCACCTGACTTGGCACAGTTGTGAATTGCTTAGTTATTCTGGCTGCACTGACATAAGTGGCTGGTTGTTCATGTGCAGTGTTGCAATTTGCAACGCTTTTGATGTGCTTATTATTCATTTTAGTCTGTTGGTTGGTGAGTCTGTCCTTAGTCTGACTCTTTTGTTACATTGTTCCATGTCTTGTGCATTGATAGTTTTAGTCTTTTAGATGCTTCATTTCATATGAGAGTATCTGTGTTGTTAACTGATATACAATAGTGTTACTTTTCTTAAAAAACAGATTTACATTGTTACTTATGGAAATTCTGATTGCTGTATTATTTCAGAATGCTACTCACTTGTAACATGCTAAACATGATCGCCTGGCACTCTGGCACACTTGTGAATTGGTTAGCTATTGAGTCTGCACTGACATGAGTAGCTGGTTGTTCATGTGTTGTGTTGCAATTTGCAATGTCGTGCTTACTGTTTTTTAGTTTTAGTTGGTTGATGATTCTGTCTTTAATTGGACCATTTCATTACATTGTTCTGTAGCCGGCCGTCTTGCGCATTGATAGTTTTCGGATGCTTCATTTCATATTGGTGTATCTGTGCTGTTCAATGATATACAATATTACTTTTCTGAAAAAAACAAAACAGATGTACTTATGGAATTTCTGATTGCTGTATCATTTCAGAATGCTAAACGCCTGGACAGTGAGATAATTTATGATAGAGACTTTGACTACGATTTCTTTGGTTTCAAGACGCTTGAGAGGTCTTATCTACTGAAAGTTGGCGGGAAGGTTGTGGAAAGACCGCAACATATGTTAATGAGGGTTTCTGTTGGAATACACAAGGATGATATTGAGTCTGCTGTCAAAACATACCACATGATGTCTCAGCGCTGGTTTACTCATGCTTCCCCAACCCTTTTCAATGCTGGCACTCCAAGGCCTCAAGTACCGCACCTTCTACCATAATTGAATTCAGTATTGATGGTTAAGCTGTGTATTGATATTCCTATTATTTGTGATGCAGTTAAGCAGCTGCTTTCTTGTCTGCATGAAAGACGATAGCATTGAGGGAATTTATGATACTCTCTCGGAATGCGCTTCCATAAGCAAATCTGCTGGAGGGATTGGTGTCTCAATTCACAATGTCCGGGCTACTGGCAGTTACATTCGTGGAACAAATGGAACTTCTAATGGAATTGTTCCCATGCTACGTGTTTTCAATGACACTGCACGCTATGTTGATCAAGGTGGAGGCAAGAGAAAAGGTAAGTAGCATCAGTTACTCAGTTAGTCATCACTCATCAGTTACCCAGTTAGTCCGACCCAGTTTGCATACTCTTAAGGATTCCTCACAGATTCCTATTTTTATAGGTGCATTTGCTATATACTTGGAGCCTTGGCATGCTGATATTTACGAGTTCCTTGATTTGAGAAAGAACCATGGAAAGGTAAACGTTCTTGAATGACTTGAAGTAACACGTAACACACTTTCAGGCAGAGATACTAGAAACTGATTACCAGTTTGGATTTACTTTTTGGCATTTGATCATGACCCTCGTGCTATTATCTTATACTACCCCATCTCACCCTCATTATGTGTAATTTACAGGAGGAGAATCGTGCCAGGGACCTTTTCTATGCTCTCTGGATTCCTGATTTATTCATGGAAAGGGTGCAAAAAAATGAACAGTGGTCATTATTTTGTCCCAGTGAAGCTCCAGGTTTGGCTGATTGCTGGGGAGATGAGTTTCAGAATCTGTACAACAAATATGAAAGAGAAGTAAGCTGAACTAGATGGTACATATTTCTTGAAGTGACAAAACATGTAATAACATAGCTACGTGATTTCAGGGCAAAGCAAAGAAAATTGTTTCAGCACAGTCCCTCTGGTTTGAAATTTTGAAGGCACAGATAGAAACTGGAACACCATATATGCTTTATAAGGTTTGTCAAAATTTTGCAAGTCCCTGAACGCCTGCTTTCTCTTCCAATGGTTTGGCTTAAAATGTCCTTGATGATGATGATGTGCAGGACAGTTGCAACAGAAAAAGTAATCAGCAAAACCTGGGCACAATTAAGTCTTCCAACTTGTGCACAGAGATAGTTGAGTTCACAAGTCCCACTGAAACTGCTGTGTGCAATCTGGCATCAATTGCTTTGCCACGTTTTGTAAGAGAAAAGGTATGTGCTGATGACTGCTGAGTGTTTTCGTTAGCGGTTGCAACCTGGCAATGCGTGTGCATTACTTGACACTGTACATTCAATGTTTCAGGGTGTTCCGATAGAGTCACATCCAGCTAAGCTTGTTGGCAGCATTGGGTCAAAAAGTAGATACTTTGATTTCGATAAATTAGCTGAGGTTTGCCTGGCTCATCTTTATTGTGGGGTCCTGTCCCAGTAGTCTGAATGCTAACTAATTAATTGTTGAATATATGACAGATTACTTCAGTTGTTACATGGAATCTGAACAAAATAATAGATATCAACTACTATCCCATTGAGACAGCAAGGAGGTCAAATATGAGGCACAGGCCAATTGGAATAGGTGTTCAAGGCTTAGCAGACACTTTCATTTTACTTGGCATGCCATTCGATTCACCAGAGGTACATTTCCAAGCTAATTCAAGTATGGTCATTTCACTTTGTACTTCGCTGATACTCATTGTAACGGAATTGTTTCTCAGGCCCAGCAGTTAAACAAGGATATCTTTGAGACTATCTATTACCATGCATTGAAAGCTTCTGCTGAAATTGCCGCAAAAGAAGGTTCTTATGAAACTTATGATGGGTGCCCAGTCAGCAAGGTTTGTCTGATGTCTGTAAATACACCTGCCATTTGTGCTGAATATATGGTGTGATTATGTTGAACTACGCAATTTTTTTCACATAAATTTTAACTGATGGTAGAAAACAATAAAATTATTTCTGTGCTTGCCATTAGTGGTAAGGTATTTAAAGAGATGTAAATTTTACTATACCTGTGAGATAGGCTCTTCCTACTACTGATGTTCCCATCAGGGTTGAGCTTAATTGATCGCTTAACTGTGAATTTGTGCTTGTGCTAGTGCAGTAAGTGTATCCACGTAATGTTGATCTTTCTTGAATGGTTTGTAGTAAGATAGTAGAACTCTTAGTTATAATTGGCAGGTCATTTTGTTCCTTCATAGGGTTGTAGCAGCCAATCTTATTTCTGAGGCTATTCTCAATACACTTCTGTGCAGGGCATTCTTCAACCTGATATGTGGAATGTAGTGCCATCAGACAGATGGGACTGGCCAGCAATAAGGGGGATGATTTCCAAAGTTGGATTGAGGAACTCTCTTCTGGTGGCTCCAATGCCCACTGCTTCTACTAGTCAAATTCTTGGCAACAACGAGTGCTTTGAACCGTACACGTCAAACATTTACAGTCGAAGAGTTCTAAGGTTTGCATGTCCGTTTCTTGTAGTTTTGAGTTGACGTTCCCATGCTTAGATGCATATAATCATTTTTCTCTTGGCAGTGGTGAATTTGTTGTAGTGAACAAACATCTCCTCCATGATCTGACTGAGATGGGTATTTGGTCTCCTGTCCTGAAAAACAATATTATCTATGACGATGGCTCTGTCCAGAAGATCACTGAGATCCCAGATGATCTGAAAGCAATTTACAAGTACGTGAAATACGATCATCCCACACTTTGGTTTCACAAGGTGTCGGTTCATGTGTTTCTAACTTTTCTTTATCATTGAACCAGGACTGTTTGGGAGATCAAGCAGAAAACTGTTGTTGACATGGCCGTTGACCGTGGCTGCTATATCGATCAAAGTCAGAGCCTTAATATCCACATGGATCAAGCCAATTCTGGGAAGCTAACTTCCCTGCACTTCCACGCTTGGTCCAAGGTCTGCCTGTTAATTTCAGTACTGCTCTAGCACTATGCGATTTTACTGAAAAGTTCAGCACTCAGTGTTGAGCTTGTAATTTTGCATGATAACACTGTTCTTTATGCCACTGCTTCGTTGTTCCTGTCATGTGCCAGGGCCTGAAAACCGGTATGTACTATCTGAGGACACGTGCAGCTGCCGACGCGATCAAATTCACAGTGGACACTAGTCTTCTCAAGGTGAATACTTCAACGAATTGCAGACTCACATTTTTCCTCACTCGACTGCTTAGACATGATTCTTACCATGAGCAACTCTGAACATGCAGGAGAAGGAGCCTGCCGATGCCGAGGAGGATCAGGATCTCCAGGCTAAGATGGCGCAGGTGACCTGCTCCCTGAACAACCGTGAGGACTGCTTGGCATGTGGAAGCTAGATTCGTCCGCGGCACCCTACGCTAACCTATACGATCCTCTTACTGTTGGCTTGTCGTTGGATTCGATGATATATCTGTAGTGGTAATCTGCCTATGCATGATGAACTCTGAGTTGAAAGCAAGCCTTGCTCCAGAACCTCTGCGCACTCTGCTATCGCGCGTGTATATATATGCCACCTATATATCTAAGTGTATAATATATGCCTGGAACAATTATCTTCGTTCTTGTACTGTCCAGAAGTTATTCTGTGCTTTCCAACTTTAAAAACTGCAGTAGCTTTTAAAATTGGCCTAGGTATGTTTTTTTTTGAACTTTTGGTGTGATTTTGTCCTTGCAAAAATCATTGAAGGGATAAAATAAACAGGATTTATTTCACATCTAGATGCAATATATTATCTCACATCTAAATTTCTAGCCGGTGAATTTAAGCACTAGGATCCATGTTTTTCTTTATTAGACACGAGCACAATCCAGATCTAGTCAATTTTTGTCTCGGGACATGCTGCCCAGCGGAGCCCAGTGGCCCACTATGTACATTGTTTTAATTTTATGTCTCTTTTTTTTCTTTGACTTGTCTCGTACTTTTTCTTGAACCTGTCTCTTTTGTTTAATTGTGCTGGCACATGTACGTGCTTTCTCGCCATGCCAAAAAAAAAAACCCGTACGTGCGTTCTCTCCTTTTTAAGTCCGTCTGCTCTTTGCCTTTTTCACCACTCATTCCTTTGTAGATTTTTTTGTCAATTTTTATCTGGGATAAGCTTTCATAATTACCAGAGTCTAAAATCGTCAAGAGCCTAACACCCGCGCCCCCGCGACCGCCTTACCACCCCCCACCGTTGGTCTTCCATTGTCGCACCACCACCGCCCCCACCCTAAACCCTAAGATAGATAATGGGGTAGCCCTCTCCCTTATCCTTCCTTCCCCCCCGGCAAACTCTCAAAAATCGACTGATCCCATTTAAAATTCAGTTGACTATCATTCAGCTGATGTGAAAAATACAAACAAAGAAATAAAACCGAAGCAGAACAGCCCTTGCATCTGAAGGAGTCTTCGACGAAGCGTCAACTAAACGACACACGCAGGCATCATATAGGATTGGCCCCGCCCTGCCTACTCCTCAACTAGTACGTAGTACATTACTCGCTACAGCTGCAAATGAACCACCAAGATTTCTACGTTGTCTACATACCTGGATTAAAAAGGCAAAGCCATACACATATACAATACTAGTAAAAAAGAACATATTATTCATTCAAAATAGGCTCCTCCAAGGCGACGCGGAATTGCTCCCCGCCTTTTCCATCGAGAGGCGGGGGATGTCGTCGCCCTCGCCAGCGGCCGCATCCACCACCTCCAACCAGGCGGCGCCATTGGTACCTCCTCCGAGGACGGGCCAACCCCCTCCTTGTCCGAGGTCGGTGGAAGGCCGGCTATAACACGGGCCTCAGCGGCGCATATCTGCCGCGATCAAAGTGAAAGCGGGACCAACATGAAGTATCGGAGCAGCAGTAAACCTTCTTTCATTTTTATTGTAAAACAAACTTCAGTAACGGATCATGTACTGCCATGGCTGCTTCAGAACCATGTCCTGAATGTATAGTAAGCATACATGACAGTAGCATATTGATAGGGCCTGTGCCCCTGTGCCAACGATAGAAACTACTCCACTAGACACTTAGTGAAGGTATTATTAAACAGAGAGAGCATAGGTAAAGTCTCGAGACCAACAGCATGAGACTTGGGTAATTAACTCTAGCAAGCTCACAGCACCAACGCCGCCACCAACACACCCAGACCAAATGGAATGGAAGCCTTGAAAGAGGCCCGTGCCGCGGCGAGAGCTGTGGCTGGGCCGGCGGATCACTCTCCGACACCGGAGTAGAACATGCTTGGGTACAGCCAGACTGGCAGAGCTAACTGCACGGGGTGCACTTCCCCGTACCAGCGTACGATTGAATATATGGTGCATGTATATTGTGTCTAGGTCTCACCTCCTAGTTTTTCTGTATAGTTGAGCTTGTGGCCCCCATCATCTTGTACATCATATATACGTGCCCAGTGCACCGATCAATGCAATTGTGTTGCACGGCCTAAACCTAGTCTTCTACATGGTATCTATCGCAA
>CBMN010037714.1:9286-19841 GCA_000582825.1 Hordeum pubiflorum
TTTAGGAACGGAGGGAGTAGCAAATGTGCTCATGCATTGCAACGGGAGGAACAAAAAAGCCCATGCATTGTAATGGAGCATATACATAATCCGGATTTTATGGATACAACACATGTGTCGACTCTGCATGCCTAGCGCAGGAGGTTGGCACGACACTGGAAAGCAAGAGATGTTTTGCCGTTGTGTTTCTTCTCCTCATTCACGCGTGGTGCTACGGCGTGTAGGGAGAGCATGAGAGAGAACGAACAGTTACGTGTGAACAATTGGACGACTCGGACGGTGACTCGTCGGTGGCATCTATCAACCGAACCACCTTCATCCCCCAGAATGGATGGAGGGATGGACGAATAAATGTAGGAAGATAGATAGTGATAAAGATATGATTTTCACCATATTAACTCCTATGAATGAAACAATCAATATAAAAAAAATGTGGAATCCTAATACTCCAAAATTTATATGAAAATTGTTTGTAAATATGATAATATTTAAAATCGCGTCATTCTAAAATCTCAAGCAGCCACTAACATTGTAAGTACCAACAAAATTGAGCCATTTGAAGTCACGTGATCGGATTATCTGCCACCTCATTTACCTTTATTTTCTTATTATTTATTTCCTATCAATCGGGCACACAAAACAAGCTCGCTCCATCTGTATGATGCATCTTGCGAACAAATTGAATCTCCATCACCCCTTATTATATTTAACTAACCCAACATTAACATAGACAAACATCATCATAGTTCGTATAGTCCTATAGGTTCAAATCGAGAGCTCCTGCTCGATGCCCATAAGCGTCAAATTGCGGAGCTTTCGCTGAAGGCAGACGTGATGGGCCGGCCCATTCTTCTTGCGAGTTGTTTTTCTATTTTTTGCCAGTTTTTATTTTGATTTTTTAATATGATTTTTTTAACCTTGAACAAGTTTTTAAAATGAACTTTTGTAGAAAATGTAAACAAATTTGTCAGAAATGTGAACATTTTTTGGAATTACGAGCAAATTTCGAATTCGAAACAATTGTTTTTAAAAAAGATAACAAAATTTGAAAAACGTGAACAATTTTGTGAAATATTTATATATTTTTCAAAAAACTGCACATTTATGGAGGTTGCAAATAAGTTTTTTGAACTATGAACAAATTTTTAAAAAGTGAACATTTTTTAAAATATGAAAAAACATTTTCTAAAATACGAATATTTTTTGAAATTATGAACATTTTTTTAAAACATGAACAAGTTTTTAAATTTAGAACGATATTTGATAACAGAAGGAAAAAATAAGAAAAAGAAATGAAAAAGGAAACAGCAAAAGAAAAAGAAAAAAAGACACAAAACCAAAAGAGAAGCAGCTCGTTAAGGGCGTCGGCCCAAGCGGGCAAGGCCCATTGCATGGGCTAGGCTCAGGAAAAAATGAAAAGTTTTTCTGTCACCTGTAGAAGGATTGAGGGTTGATTACACAAAATGTCAGCGGTTTTTCTGCAAAACAGCATAAGGGATGGACAGAAATGCTCTATACTTTCTTAGTAAGTATACAAATAACACAGACAACCATCAGCTTAGTTGGTACAGTCGCATAGGTTCAAAACGAGAGCTCCTGCTCGACGCCCGTGAGCGTCAAATTGCGGAGCTTTCGCTGAAGGCAGGGCCGAAATGGGCCAGCCCATTTTTCCCGCGAGTTGTTTTTCTTTTTTCTAAATTTTTATTTAGAACATTTTTTAAATATGAATTTTCTTTAAATGTGAACGATTTTGGAAGTGATTTTTTTCGAAAATGTGAATACATTTTTTGGAATTGCAAACAAATTTCGAATTCCAAACAATTGTTTTTTAAAAAGTGAATAAAATTTTAAAAACATGGACAATTTTTTAAAACATGAATATATTTTTATAAAAATGTGATTTTTTTTCAAATTGCGAACAATGTTTTTGAATTTTGAACAAAAGTTTGAAAAACTTGAACAATTTTTTAAAACGTGAAGAATATTGTCTAAGAAACTGAACATTTTTTGAAAAACGTGAACATTTTTGGAAATTGTGAACAAATTTTTTGGACAAGATTTAAAAATAATATTAGAAAAATATTTAAAAAATGAAATAATGAAATAAAAAAGGAAAAAAACGAAGAGATGCAGCTCGTTAAGTGCGCCGGCCCAAGTAAGAACTTGTAGAAGGATTGCGGGTTGATTACACAAAATGTCGCCCGCGGGGTGCGGGGGGTCTGCAAGACAGCATGCTGCTTGTTGGACTGTCCTTTTGGACTCGAAAAAAATTCCACATCTCCATTGTATCTCGACAAATCAAGACTGAGGTGGTTGCACCACTTCAAAAGCAGACCAACGTTTTGAGGTCAGCTACTGACGGTGTCCCGGCCTAGGGGTCTCTCACCACGTCGGTTCTCACCCTGATGGGCCGTGCTGCGGACCCCTAGGTCGGTTCCGTATTGAGCCATGTCGGGTGGCCCATGACGCGTTATACGAAAACTCTAGAAGACTTGACGTACAAGCCAAAGATACTGGGGTTGTGGAGGATTCTACCTCCATCGACCTAGCTGACTAGGATTTGTAGCCTAGGATTCCTGGTATGTTATATAAGTTGGGGGCCGGGCTCGTCATAGAACACATTACAAACCCTCCCACGTACTTTGTACACACCCTTAATCATAATATACATGAGCAGGAGTAGGGTATTATCTCCATCGTGATAGGGGTAAAACCTTGTCTCCTATTACCATCCAGCCCCAATCGTCTATCTAGGATACCCTACCGAGGGATGTGTTGGATCCAGTTTCGACACTAATCAAGAATCAAATGTCAAACGATAACAAACAAAAGGGGGAATAATTCGACAATAAAGACCCTACGAAAAAACGACGTAGTCTAGAAACAAAGCTAAAGGAGTAGAGAAAAGGAGACATGTCTAGTTTAGGTGTGAAGCGGCAATCGAAACTCATGGAATGGGATACGTACGTACGTATATTTAAAAAAAACAAACAAGATGAAAAACAGCAGAATACGTATATTATGTACCTCCTTTGCTTGATACCCCGCAAAAAAGAAAAGTAGTATAATCGTTGATGAAGTGTTACCCCAATCGTTGCTGTTGACGTCACTGCCTGCGTGTGAACTTTGTTTTTTTTTTGTGTGTGAACTGAAGGGGAATCTGACCTGACGGCCGGACGTCTGTCTTCTTCTTCTTCCTCCTCCTCTCGCTCCTCTCCTCTCCTCTTCTCTTCTAGGCAGGGCGGGGCGGGGCGGGGCGGGGCGGGGCAGAGCTAATCGTCGGCGATGGCGCTGCTGAAGGTGTACGCGGACCGTCTGTCGCAGCCGTCGCGCGCTGTGCTCATCTTGTGCAGGGCCAACCGGATCGATTTCGAGGAGGTCAGAGTGGATCTGGCCAAGGGACAGCACCGCGCCCCGGAATTCACAAGTCAGTACTACTTTTTTCTTCTTTCTTTCTCAATCTTTCTTTCTTCTTTCTTTCTTTCTTTCTTTCTGAATGAATGAATGAATCTGTGTTTGAATTCAACGCCCCTGCCTTCTGTGCTTCTCAACTGCACTAATAAACAATGTCTCGCGTGTACAGAGGTGAACCCCATGGGACAGGTGCCAGCAATCGTCGATGGAAGATTCAAACTATTTGAAAGGTCTCCCTCTCTACCTCCAATTTATTTTATACATACCTCTATGTATGTATGTATGTATGTATACCCTATTTATTAATCATTCAGTTATCACAAGTGCTGCTGTTTCCGAGTCACACAAGACACTCTCACTCAGTTAACACCATACATACATACACACAACTAGTCTACTTACTACTACTAGTCATGTGTAATCCTTTTGCTCTTCCATTCTCACTGACTGTACAATTTGACATCCTTATTAATCCACTGCGCCTAACATATGCTAATAATCCATTGCATCAGCTTTGACAATTACATTCCTCATCAAACCTGCACTTATTTTTCTTTCTTCTTCTTTCCTTGCTTGTGACAGTCATGCCATTCTGAGGTATCTCGCCACCGTCTTCCCTGGGGTTCCAGACCACTGGTGCGTTACAACTACTACAACTACTACTACTACTACTACTACTACTACTACTAACTTTTCTGTTTCCGATTTGCCACGCACTCTTCTGCTCTCCTGCCGTCAGATTCATTGCCCTTCAACATACATACTACTGTCTCTGCACTCTGTCTGCCCATATAATAATAATGTGAATGCCGGAGTTGATATCTATATGAATGCCTTAACACATGGCATGTGCCTTTGATTTGATTTGGTCAACTCTCAACTAATGAGTTACTATACGGTTGACTTGCCAACACTAAGTAGAACAGGATTATCATCTTGTTTTGTGGGTTTAATTTGACTAGACAATACTAGTGTGTTTCCATGATGACTTACCATGCTCATGTTAGAAAATGTCAACTAGTTTTGGTCAGTTCCAATCAGATGACTTCTGGAGCACTTCTACTCTCTCTGGGAATTGGCTTGATTCACTCTGTTATGAGCTAATTAACGACTTCTAGAGTCCATTGCTGGAGTTGTATCAAGTGGCTAGGGTATGTTTGCTAGTTGCTAGTGATGGATCACTCACAGGGTTTATTTTGCTCTCACAAAAAAGGGGCTAATGTTCATTCCCCGTTTCTTTAACGCCGGCTACTTCATTCATAGTCTCAACTCACCATCTTTTTACTTGCTTTCTCACATATATAGGTATCCAGCCGACTTATTTACCAGAGCAAAACTCGAGTCCGTCTTGGATTGGCATCACTCTAATCTGCGCCGTGGTGCAGGTGACAACCCCTCCCCCTCCCCTATTCAAATGTACAGATGAAGAAGACTTCTGCTAAGCTTATTTGTTGAGTTATCATTTAGCATGAAACGTTCCTAAACTGCAGCTTAAACATGCTAAAAGGAACTAAAGCGGAAACAACATTGCAGTTTCTAGCACCTAATCATGTCCATTTTGTTTCCAAAATAATTTAGCCATTTGCCATCCTTTGATCCTTGCACGAGAGATTGATCTTTGCATACCTATGCAGCAACCTATGTACTGCACACCGCGTTGGGTCCTGCTCTCGGTGTCACGCCGAATCCTGAGGCTGCAAAAGAGGGAGAGAAGTTGCTGTCGCAATCACTGGGAACGATCGAAACCGTGTGGCTCAAAGGCGATGCAAAATTCTTGAATGGCAACCCCCAGCCATCGATCGCAGACCTCAGCCTCGTGTGCGAGATAATGCAGCTGGAGGTATGTATCTGTATTTCTGTCTCTGGCAGTATGTGCGTGCCAACAGTCCAAGTTTCTCAAAGTGCAGCGTCGACCGGAATTTCGTTGCAGGTTGTCGGTGATGAGAGGCGTGACAGAATTCTGGGACCTCATGAGAAGGTGCGCGCTTGGATGGAGAATGTGAAGAAGGCCACCAACCCTCATTTTGATGAAGTCCATGAACACATCTTCAAATTGAAGGCACGCTTGTCGTCTGCTGCTCACTTGAAACCAGCATCCAAGCTCTGAACAGATTCATACCTTTACCGGATTGTTGCGAACAAGACAAGTACCATGTACGATGAAAGAAATAAGGAACAAAGAACATGCTTGTGCTGTAAATCTTGTGTACAAAAACAAAACCACCTTGCCCCCCCTTACATTTTTATACATTGCAACATGGAGTAAGTAACAGTATTGTTTCCAGTGATGCGACATTAATTCCAGCATTTTCTCAAGAAAACTTATGTTTGGTTTCATTACGGTAAATAGCGAAACGTGCTTATTACTCCATTCCATGGAACCTCTGCTATGTGAGTTCCAGCTTGCTTCAGTATATTCATTTACAACAACACCCAAAATGTACTCCTCTACAACATCACGCAAAATGTAGCGGAAGCAGCTGTTGCTTCTGCTCCGAAATTTATTCCTTTGTTTCTTCTCTCTTGGGCTATAAAATGTTTGGTTTCATTACGGTAAATAGCGAAACGTGCTTATTACTCCATTCCATGGAACCTCTGCTATGTGAGCTCCAGCTTGCTTCAGTATATTCATTTACAACAACACCCAAAATGTACTCTACAACATCACGCAAAATGTAGCGGAAGCAGCTGTTGCTTCTGCTGCGAAATTTATTCCTTTGTTTCTTCTCTCTTGGGCTATAAAATGTCTGGTCTCAGATACACAAGGCATGAAGCTTTATCAGCAGCTAGTCTGTCTTGAATCTGTGCACAAACTTCTCCAGGCCATCTTTGCAGTCTTCCATTACCCTCTTTGACTTGTCCCCGACGCTTGAACCGAACACCTTCGCTTCTGATGACAGATTCTTTGCCTTTGAGGCTGCAGCAGCCCAAAGATCTGCGCATCCTTTCCTTGATTCCGCCGCTCGCTCCTTTAGGCTTGAGATGAAGGACCTCACATATTGCATTACTCTCTCCAGGGCATGGCTGGATCGGACTTTCATCTCAGCAGCAAAGGACTTGAGCTTCTCCAGCAAGGACTCTGCCCGGTTGATTGCCTCGTCAACTGGGTGTTCTTTGCCAGCATTAGCCCAAGTCACTCCGGCCGATGCATCCTCCTCAAGCCCTGCTTCGACAACAACTTTGATTCCCTGTCGCTCCCACTGGTTCCGGGCCTCCTCAAGTGCGCGAGCATGCTCCCTGGCCTTCTTTGCTTCATCCTCTGCCCAAGCCCTGGTTGAACATGTGTGTATTTGTTATATGATGCATGGTGGCAGTAAGATGTACCCATATTAAGTAACTCATACAACCAGTGTGAATGGAGATCATGGTACAAGCAGGAGTATTCAATTTAAAATGGTTATCTTGAATAGCATAATATGTTTGACACTTTGGCAGTGTACTAACTAGTTTTGCAGTACCTACTCTAACCTTGAAGTTTGGAGAGTTTAAAAGCATAGATGTCTGTTGCATAGACTCATACTATCTCCAACATTATCACTAGCATCACAGGTTTCAAAAATAAGGTTCAGCATTACAATAATTAATGGTATCAGATATAAGATTTAACCCTATAAATCCACTCAGAAAAGAAAAATGGTACATCAGCTACAAAGGAAGCTAGCATGAAATTAGAGACGGGTTTAGTGTACTCCAAACAAATTTAATGTAGAGGAAATCTCAGGTATTGCAAAAAATTATTACCTGGCCATAGACAAAGCCTTCCTTTCAACTTCAAGCTCGTACTGAAGTTGCACAGCAGCCTGGTTTTCATTCTCGATTTCCTTTTGAAGTTTCTCAATCCTGTTCTTCTCAAAGTTGATCTCGACCTTCTTGCTCAGCACATTCTGCAGCTGCTCCTCAACTTCACACCTCAACTTTGAAAGAACTTCTATTTCAGATTCAACAGTAGCTCTGCCCCTAAGCAGAGCATTCTTTTCCTCCTCTCTTTCTGCTCTCAACTTGTCCAATTCAGCCCTAGCTTCTTCAGCCAGTTTTTCAAGGGTCTCTATTTTTTCCTTTTCCCTTGTAAGCTCCCTTTCAAAGCTTGCATTGATTTGTTTCTCAACCTCAGCGACCAACACACCATGAGCGTTCACAGCTGCTTCAGCTATTTTCTCTGCTTCGATACGAGCAAGCTCCTCCATGACCACTTCAGCGTAGTCACCAGTTGAAAGTGCTAGGGCAGCTTGTCCTTTTGTGACAGGTTTGTCTGGCTGGAAAAGTCTTGTAAAACCTTTAAGAAGACGAGTTTTAGTGATCGTTCAGGAGCCAAAAACTGAGTAAAAAATTATAAAAAGAAAGCCTACCGAATGCAAGAACTGTGATGCTCTGGTCTCCAGCACCCAAGTCAGCTACCAAAGCAGGCCATGCAGCTGTGTCAATTTTATCGATGTCTATGTAGCCAGATGTCTTGTACAAAGACTGGTCACACAGAGAGTACTAACATCAGAATAACCAGATGGTTTCAAGACAAATAATTACGAATCATAGTAACCTTTTTATATTCTTACATTTTTGTCAACTTCAGGTAGTTGCCTTTTATCCAAAGCCATCTTCCAACTCACAAGGTCTTGACGTGACAAGGGACTGCAACAAGGGCAGCTGATTAGTAGCTGGACACAACAAACACAAGCACACATACAGCACACAGAGAGTCAACTGGGTGCATGGAAGAAGACCATTACCTCTCCGGGGAGAAAAAGTAATGGTTGTTCTGAACATTTTCAGCAATGTCCATATCAGATCTTGAAAGCTTGCTAGAAATTAGCCCTGCTTCTGCCAATCCTGAGGGTACATTTAAATAAATGATACTAAAATTCAGCATTGATGATTTACTGATTTACTCATGCTTGCATAAACAAGATAAATTGTGAGTAAGGATGTATTTTTGTCCCGAGCAATCTTTCTAGTTCTCACCTTGTATAAAGGGAAAATCAGGATCTTCAGTGGTGACGTCATCAAATGCAAGTTCAGACACATTCTCGATATACATTGCTGGATAAACTTTTGAGTAAGTGTTCCTGCAGTTGCAAACCAGGTCAAAAACTATTTAAATGCAAGAAATTGCTTAGGTAGCCAGATTAGATTTACAGGAAAAAAAATGTGAACTCATGTTATTACTTCTTATTTCTTGTATACCATAACAGAGAATATTCACAGAAAATTCAAGAAAGCATGAGCTACAGCAGCTAAATAGCAATAAAACATAAGCCGATGAGACAACAATAGATCAACAAGAGGTTGGGACATTCAAAAATACAAACAGGATTTGTGATTTGCTCTCAAGGAACAAAACAGAAGCGGAATGCAGCAATACCCGGAAGGTGAACATGCATCAAGGAGAAGTATGTACCTCGAAAGAGAATTGCTTGCAACAACCAACCATCGAGCGTATTCACGCCGGGTACACAAATCACCAGCTCGAGCATCAGGTTCGATCACCTTCAAAGAAAATAAAAGTTGAACAAAGAATTCCATATAATTTCCTAGAGTGTATTCAGTAGGTTGTCCGTGTAACAATCAGCTCCATACTACAGTTGACATTATGCACAAATGAGATGGGGGTTTTCCCTAGAGAAGGTTCTATCTAACGATTTCAGCGAGAGCAGCAAGGCATGATGAAACATATAGATATAATAGGGTAGTTAACTTATCTAGACACAGAAGTCACTGTAATCCCAAAACCTTGATGAGGAAGCCAATAATATAGGTTCAGGGCTACAAAGAGCTTTTCCATTTGTATAAAAATTCTAGAACTACTCAATGATGACTTATCTGACAAGAATCCTTATCCAGTAGAGACAATGAAATAATGGATGGTGTTTCTGAAAAAGAAAAGAGAAGCTGAACTGAATACGTGTAAAAAAGATACCTTTAGGACTTGCAGCGCGGCCAATGCATTTCCCTGGGTTGGGTCAACTGCCGCTGGAACCACAATCTGGCCAGCAGGCACCTGTAAAGCTGCAGAGAGCAGAGAGGGCGCAGGAATTCCAGAAGAGAAAGATTTGGCAGGTGCTGCAGACTTGAACAGTTCATTTTGGTTATCTAATTCATTTTGTCCTTCATCTTGGTCTGGTGTTGAGTCTTCTTTCACCTTTCCTGGCTTACCATCTTCAGTGGGTAAGTCATTTGAGCCTGATGGAAGCATCTGGTCAGTATTTCCATATGGTACATAATCCGGAAAAGTGGATGTAGAAACTCCATCTTCAGTAGAAAGTTGCGGATTCTGCTCGGTATCTTGTAAATGTGTGTCGGATATTTGAACGACATCACCTGAATCCAGCACCATTATATCTGAAGTTGAAGTATCCTGGTTTTCTGGCAAACTGGCTTCAGAGTCTGATAATGCCTCTTGTAGGTCAGGAGTTCCCTCCTCGGAGGGTGGGCCTGCAGCACCAAGTTTGTGGGACGAGTCATAAGCAGCGACCAGAGATTTAGCTGAGTCGGACATAGGAGGAGCTTGTTCAAGACTTTGAGCGGCATCATCGGAAGCAATGTATTTATCGGTGGTCGGATCTATGTCGCTGCTACTGCTGCGTTCCAATCGGTGGTCCATCTCATGTTCAGCTGGCATCTCGGTTATTTGTAGATTATTAGGCAATGGTGGTGTATCGGTAGCCTCAGTAGTGGCATCCGGGGTATCATCGGCTGGTGACAAAAGCTGAGGAGCAGCGTCGTCATCGTCTTGTTGGTCCGGAGTGTCATCCTGGGTAGAGTAGTCAGTGTGTGCGGACAAGGTCTCGATAGGTGCCTTTGATGCTGCACAGCATAGCATAGAAACGAGAGAGAGTGAATTTGGAGAAGATGTGGGCAGTTTGTAGTGTATGATTCCATCCATCATGTATGAGAAGTGAAGTGCACTAGTGCGTATGGTCATAAGAAGAAGAAGAGGGGTATGTACCATTTGTGGGTGTGGGTCTGCCTCTGATGGAGATTGCTGCGAATGTGATGCCGGCGAGGAAGAGGAGGCCAGCAAAGGCAGGTCCAAGAAGCCCTGCAGAGGAGGTCAGAGAGAAGGGGGATTAATACTAGACTAGAGTAGTAAATGTAATGGAGAAGGTGAATTAATTAGGCTGGGCATTCTTCTTCTTCTTCTTCTTCT
>CBMN010037726.1:0-16020 GCA_000582825.1 Hordeum pubiflorum
AGAAAATATAACTAGGCCCAAAATCAGGGGGCCCTGAAACATGGGGGCCCGGTGCGGTCGCACTGCTCGCACATGGCCATGGACGGCCCTGAGCCAATGCATCAGCTGCCACATCAAATAGCAAAGGGGAGATGGAGTCTCCTTGTCTAAGCCCTTTAAATGTTTTAAAATAGGGCCCTATATTATCATTTACTCTAATCCCTACATGTCCTCCCCTCATGGTTTTCATGACTCAATCACATCATTTATCAGGGAAACCTTTCATCTTAAGCATCTGAATCACAAAAGGCCATTTAATCTTGTCATAGGCTTTCTTAAAAATCCACCTTGAACACCAAAGCACTTTGTTTCTTTTTATGAATGGAGTTTAGCGCCCCATGAAGCACAACCACCCCTTTCATAATGTATGTCCCCTCGATGGAAGCAGTTTGGTTAGAAGAAATAACAGGAAACACACGTCTAGTTAAACTGTTCATTAGAACTTTGGTAATTATTTTGAAACTTACATTTAATAAGTAGATAGGTCCAAATTTTTGAATAATCGCATTTTGAAACCCCAGCATCCTCCCGTCACCCGCTCACACCACTCCTTAGTCAATAAAAATACGGGCACGTGACGGAGAAGGCCAGTCTAGTTTCGGTTGCATTTGGTTGCAGAGTTGAACATCGCGAGCTTCGTTTAACCACGTGCTCAGAGAATATTACGTGGTCGGTCACCACAGCAATCTCTCGCTTGAAGCTTCAGATCACGGCGCGGCGATCGACCAGTCCGTCTGAAAACTCCAACCCCCAAGTCTGGCCTCAGATCAGATTCCACACGTTCCATTCCGCCCGTACGCCGGCCACACGTCCAACCGCACAACCTGAGACGCGTCCGTCGTCGTGAACCCGTCAAGCAAAGGCCGATCTTGTACACACGCATACGACCTACGTCCACCCACCACCATCATCGTCATCATCGTCATCACACGAACCTAATCAAGAGCACCAGGTTTCGCTCCGTTGCAAAAGCAGCAGCATCTGGGTTGCCATCAGCATTCAGCATTCAGCATTCAGCAAGACTCGGCCAATGCTGCTGTTACATACGCACAAATTACAGATGCACCATTAGTAGTATAAAGGTAGATGCAACTTGTGTACGCAGCCTGTACAACGCCACCACACCCCGCCCGCCCGCATCACCACATGAGCTGCTTGGCCCCTCTCTTCTTGACGACGGCGTCAAAGCGGCCGTCGACCATGCTGATCTGGTCCATGAGGGACCGCCGGATGTGGCCCGGCGGCGTCTCGGTGATGCCCGCCAGGTACACGTCGGAGGAGAGGTCGAACTTGAGGGTGGCCATGGGCGTGTTGGGCTTCTTGATCAGGTCGTCCTCCAGCATGATCTCCGCCACCCGGGACAGGATGCTGAACGCCACCCCGACGAGGACCCTGGAGTAGGCCTCCACGATGGCGTGCCCCACGTCCTGCACCATCCAAGGAGTTCTTCAGAAATGCATGCACAAGCAAGCATCAGTTTCACCGGCATGTTGCGCCATGACGAACTTATTTACCTCGTTATACTGGACCTTCACGACGTCGATGAACGTTGGAGGCAGGTTCGGGAATCTGGATTTCAGAAGCTGGACGAGGGTTTCGACCCTTTCGATGCACGCCGACATCTTCTCCAGCTCCGACGAGTTGTCCTTCATGAAGTTCCAGGAATGCCGGCCAGGAGACCTCTTGCATTTCTCTTCTAAGAACCTTTGGTTCCATGCAAACAGCGCACCTTCTAACCGGTTCATAGTCTCCAGCACGCTGTGCTCGGTTTTTAGACTCAGAGAAACAAAGATTTCTTCGATAGGAATATAGTCCGTGGTTATGGCATGGTACAGGTCTTCACCCAAGCTAGATCTGCCAGACTGCAAGCCCAATCAAATATTCATTACGGTCATCAGTTATAAGTTGGTAAAATGGAAGTATGAAGCTTACAGAACGGTCACTAAAATAGTAAAATGTGAGTAAATAGAATTTGTATACTTGCCTTTGGAAGGGCGTCCATAACAGCCATGGGAATAGGGATCTGATGCAGGACTTGTTCATTGATAGACTTAGCAGCTTTGAGGATTTGATGAACAAGTTTAGCCTGAAACACAATCCTTTTTCTCTGGAACTGAGATAGCCCTTGTTCAGGGACACAGGGGGATGGGAGCCACCACTTTTTGGTCTGCCTTTGACCATTAGTTTTGCCCCGGCCACCTGATCGGCTACCACTCTCCACGTACCAATACTCTGTGTCCACCATCGAGTCCAGAACTTCCTGCATATATGGTTGCATATGCCATTGGTAAATCCAAACTGTCGCAAACACATATAATTTGAATATGCAATAATTGTTATGGACAGATCGATGTTTTTTAAACAGAGATGAAAACTGTGTTAGATCTGCATATGCATATACTGATCTCTATTAAAAATACGACAACACAGAGAGAACATACCATTAGCATGGAATCAAGCTTCTGTAGAGCAGGAAGGTTCACATGAACATCTGAACGGGCCTTCGGGGTCATAATCTGCATGAAGCAACCGAACAAACGGAGTTTTTTACATCTCAGATAAACATTATGCAAATAGAGAACACTTAATTCAGTTGCTCATTAGTCATTACCTCAAACATGCACCCATCTGCTCCATTTTGCTTTGTAGGTACCAGCTCGACCATGTAAGTCGTAGGAGAAAGCAACCAGTCCATCTCCTTCCGCCACCTGATCTTTTTTTCCTCACACAGTGGTTCCAACTTCCACAGCTCTCCAAAAATAGTGGCTGTCATGGAGAACACTCATTTTAGTGATAATGACGTATAAAATGGAAAACCATATTGGGCAGCTTGTAAATTTCAGTGTACCTGAGAGATTGGTTATGCCGTTGGACAAGGCCAGAGCAGCGCAAACTCCTCTGGCACCTCCAGAAACGTCATCACCGAGCAGTAGCTTTGCAAACTTCTCCTTCATGGTTTCAATATCAGCAGCACTCAACGTATATGTGATTGGATTCTTCCCTTTGACAGGGAGTAGATGGATAGCATCGAGTGTATCCAATTCATAAAGTGAATGCTCCTCCTGCTTGCTCAATGGAAGGCATTGGGAAGAGAAGGAAGAGCCATCAACATCTTTGCTGGAGGAGCAACTTGAAGCTTCATCTTCAAGGGAGTCAGCGGTGACGCAGCCATCCGCCCCTGTTGTTGCACTAACGCCACTATCCTCGTCATACGAGGAACTGTTGAAAATGCAGCTCTCGAGGCCATTGTATGTCGTCACCTCTACATCAATGGATATTTTTCAATTTATGTGCACCAACATAAACAGCACAACAAAATAGATTAAGAAGGCAGGCTAAAAATGTTTGGTCAGATGCCACGGCACAATAGCACATGAGCTCAGGATATTTGAAAATAGGATATACAGCTGCTATGACATTCTTTGGATCGTTGAACTTATTCATGAGCATATATGCACCTTATTAGCAATATTTTAAGTAAGCTTTGCAGCTCATCATGGTTTAAGGAGGAGACTCAGTTAACCAAAAACAAATACTGGAGCAACTATGAATTGTACAATGTACAAGTCCATCTTTTACTAGATAGGAGGAACGATAATTAAAGTAAGCATTGCAGCATCTGGGACTCTTTCGGTTCACTAAGCTTAATGAAAGTGCACATGAGCGCTTCATTAGAACGATAACGCAGGTAAGCCGTTGATGTTCCTTGTGGTTTAAACCCCGGTTAACCAAGGAATGAGCACATCGGCAAAGCCAACTACGCATCCTACGGTTAGGTGTTGACCATTCATGGACAAATTTAGAACGATGTTATAAGTAGGGCATCCCACATGCTTTTCTGCTGAGATTCGTAACGGTCCATCACAGGGAGAACTTTGCAGGTGTGCTCATCTGCAAAAGAATCCTGTGCATCTCTCCACAACAGTATAGACTACATAGTTGTGAACCTGAAACTTTTATTCGGTATACCCCGACTTAGCTTAATCTAGATTACCTGTTAGCTAGATTATCTAGATTACCTATTACCTATTATCCAGAAACTATTATGGACACTTGACTTCATCCAGTGACCTGCTCCCCGCAAACTGTGGTAGAAAGATTGTCACGAGGTGTACACACATTCTGCAGGCATATGCCCCCCACATGCTCATAGACAAGTTATCCTGCCGTTAGGCATTGTGGTACCAACCAAGTCGTCGTAGGCCCTGTTCTCCTCGGTTCTCCTCTACTCTACCTGCCCTGCGTCTCAAAAGCAGCGTGCGTGCCTGCCACCACGTTAGCCCTTTTGCCCCCAAAGTCAATGGGGGCACAGAGAGGCCGCACTTGGCGTTGCTGGGAGCGTCCGGGGCCCACACACACAGCCCAGCAGCCCCGCTCCACTCCACTCTCCTCTAGTAGTACTGTATAAACAACTCTACCTCTACTGGAAGCTACAGAAAAATACAGGTTACAGGAGGACGCGAAAAGGGGCCAAAAAGTAGCCGGAGAAAGGGAAATCTTCACGGGCTCGAAGTAGGCCGTCGTTGCTGATGGTAGGCAGCGGCAGGCAGCCGAACGGAAAACGTCGGCGATTAATGGCAGCCATACTGTAATCGGAGTACCAGTACCGGCGTCGTGTTGCCAGGGGAAGTTGAATGCCGTTGCCAGGGGAGATCATAAACTAGTGCTACCACTGTCTCCAGTTGCCGTGTCTTTCGTGGCCGGTGATCCCCCATTTACTCCCACGTCGCACAGCAGGGTGTGGCAGCGTCTGATGAGAAAGCACGCGCTGCGCAGGTGGACGTGGTGAACAGTGGCTGGCGCAGGCCGTGGCCTTGGCCTCTCCGTTCCGGAGTAATGCTTGTCATCTCTACCAGGCGTCCCCGGCGGCTTTGATTTGAGCAGGTGAAAGGGGTGTAAATATAAGCTCCTAATTTCGGGCCAGATTTGGGACCTCCTGATGCAGCACGGCAGGAGCAGGACGCCCGGGGTTCGCAGACACGGGCATCCAACAGCTAACAACTACTACTACCACCAACCAACTCATGCACTTGTTGAGGTTAATATGGTAACCAAGATACGAACGAACATATAAACTGCCTCAAGGGGCAATGGGGTACCGGGCCAAGAACACCACATGAACAGATCAAAACCTGAACCAAAAATGGCACTACTAGGAAGGAAGGGAGACGGGGGGAGGGGATAGGGGTCTGTCTTATCATGCTTACTTTCCGGCTCTTGGTCCATGTCGACGCTGAAGTCCTGCGGCCGCCGGCGGCAGCACGCCAGCGTCTTCATCCTCATCTCCCTCCTCCTCTTCCTCCCTGACAGGCGCCCGCCACCCGCACAATCAGTGGAACCCGAACCTGAAACCCCAGCAGACATCACAACGGGCACAAGAGTCAGGACGAAACCCAATCTCAAAACTAGTAAATGCGCTGCTGCATGCAATAAACGCGGGAAGCCGTACGCGGCGCCGATTGGAGCCGAGGCGACCGGCGAACAGCAAGAGAAGAAGGAGACGTCTGCACGGCCGCAGATTTCAATCCCCTCACCTCAACCCCTCCCTTTAATTTGTTTACCGCGACGCGCCACCTCCCCTCTCACGAACAATCGCGCCTTTTCAGATGCTGCTACCGGATGATGATTGACGCATCAGCACCGCAAAGGCGAAAGCGAAAAAGAAAGAAAGAATTACTACTCGCCTGGCGGAGGAGCAAATCTAGCGAGGATATACGGCTATGGGATGCATTGACGGCGCGATATTGCGCATTTACTGGTTACTACTAATCGGAGGCCTCGGCTGATGCAAATCCGTGGTGCGTCTTTCCTGTCCGGACGGGGATTAATGGGCGCAACGGAAACGGAAAGCGCTACGGCTGGTGGTGACGCGTCAGGGGGCTCGCCGGTCGAGGCCTGGCGGCCGTGCAGGCGGTGCGGAGGGGCGTTGGGACTTTGAACTTTGAATTTTGAACTGGAGCGGTGGGTGGGAAGGGCTCGGGAAAGAAAGAAACAGGGTTCTCTTCTCTCACGAGGACATGGGGCAGTAGGCTTTCTGTTGTGAGCTTTGCTACTCCAGCTTTTAGTGCGGGACGACGACTGTGAGGCGGAAAGCGACGACCTGGGGAAAAAGACGTGGGGGCGAGGTGAAAAGGGACGGGGTGAAAGGCCCCCGAGGTCTGTTGGCTCGCGGCTTTTCCTCCCCGGCGTTGGCGCCGCAGCGCAGCGCAGCGGGGCGATGACGAGCTGACGACGGCGTCTCGCAAGAACGGTGGAAAGGTGGCTCGCCTCACTGCTGCCGTGGTGACAGCTTTTTTCATGGCGATGGAGATGGAACGAGCGGGAACGGGGTCGCGGGGTCGGCTCGAGGGGAAATACGGGGAGGGTTGGAGCTCGAGTCGTGCCGGCATTTCTAGGGGACCAACTTCTTGCAAAATGTAGAGGGGAGGGGCGGTACCTTTGCGGCGGCGGCGTCAGGAGACAAGAAGTCAGCGGCCGGAGCGCTCCGGCATGGATCTGCGGCCGAGGAAACGAGGGGCGAGTCGAGGTGAGGAAGAGAACCGCGATCAAGAAGTAAGCCATGAACAAATAGAAATAAGACGAGCTTACCAGTGTGCTGGGGGTCCGAGCGGAGGGAGGCAGAGGCAGAGGCAGGCCGGCCGGCCTCGGGCGTGAAGAGATGGAGGAAGAAGGGGAGGGAGTGTGTGTGTCCCCCTGTGTGAAGGGGGCTGGGCTGCTGGTTGGGGTAGTGGTAGTGGTACTCTGTCTGTCAGACTATATGTTGCGATAGATAATAAATGCGGCAGGGCAGGAAGGGGAGAAGAAAAGAACAGAAAGCGGAGCGAAACCAGGAAGCCAGGCATGTGAGCGTGCAGGTGCCGGATCAAATATACCACTCCCGCAACCGCACCATCAACGGCCTCACCCTGGGATTTGCTCCGTACTACCGCTAACCAACGGAGCCCACCCGCGCTGATCAGCTCCTCATCCTGCTCGTCTCTTTTGGTTCGCTCGCTCGTTAACCTCTCGCAGCCGGCAGCTCCACCACGGGCTTGACAAGTCGAGATCTTCTTGAAACAATAAAAACTTTCTTTCTTTCTGGTAATCGCCAAGGAAAAAAAAAACTTTTCCTTGTCAGTGTGGTGTGGGAGCGACGCCGCCTACCTACCTACCCATGACGACGGGGGCACGCGGGCGGGATCCAATGCTGCTGCAGCGGCAGCGGGCGGAATCGTTTGCTTCCTCCCTTCCCTTCTCCTCCGCACCCTATCCCTGACACCTCATTTGTCACCTGTCTCTCTGGGCCTTCATTTACTCGAATCGCTTGCCCTTTTCCTCCTCCCCAGTCCGCCTGAGTGACCGATCACTTCAGGCCAGGCATGCCTCTACTTTCACACTCCCCAGTCAACTTTACTTTCACGACGCGCGCGCAGCTGGCCAGAGACTCAGAGCCGTCCGATGCCGGATGGACGGCCGAGTGGACGCACGTAGCACGTAGAACGACTAGGGGTATCCGAGGTCTGATGGCTACGTTTGACGTTCCCGCACGTACCACTTTTGTTCTCATGCGTCACGTGTGGCCACCGGCCAGCCATGCCGCTGTACACGTTCCCGCACGTACTGCTTGGCGTCCTGGCTGGCTCGATGGGTATACCGGGTCCTGGACGTACACGTACGTGCGCGTAGTGAGACGAGAACAAGCGCCATTGATGAACGTGAACCCGGCCGGAAGAATGGAAGGGGGCTAGCGACAAATCGCTCGCCCGGCGGACGGAACAGGCAAGGATTCCCAAGGATGGTTGCAAAGTTTTCGGTCCCCGGCCCACTCGCATAGTCGCATTGTTTCGGTTTTCCCAGGTGCGCGACGCGACAATTGGCGCATGTTGCTCCTCGGGCCCAGGGTTACGGACACGAACACACGCCCGCAATGTGATACCGTGTGTATTGTACGTGTGCTACTCGGGCAGGAGTACTGGTCCTAGTGGTGAGTCGTTGGAAAGGTCGTCTGATTGTGAGCTCGCCACGTACTACTACCGGAGTGCCGGTCCCTCCCGCCGGCACCAACCATGGATGGATAGGGAACATGTGGCGTGTCACGTACTCACGAGTGTATGGTTCATGGATGAAAACTCGAGAGCTGTAATATGTGCGTCGGTTGTCAAATACCCCACCACAAGTTTAGAACTGGATGGAAAGACCCACCACGTCCGGGCGAACCCAAATGATAGGCAATCAGTTGCTTGTTCTTTTCCAACAAGAATCACATGTGTTCCAAAATCATTGTCTGTAAAAGGTTATAGATTGACAGTGCAATGTCAACCGTGCATCATATACGCGTTTGAACCCGTCCAAAACTACGCTTCAAATCAACCAAGGGCCAGCACACCACACGGGACAGGAGAGGACAGGACGCATGAGTAATCATGGGAACACAAGCGGACGCATGGCTCAAATGCGGCCCCATTTCCCGTTCCACGCAAGTTATGCATACCATGTTCACCTCATATACGACCCCGTCCCGTCCAGGCCACGGAAAGAGGGGAAGGGTACCAAAGCCAGCGACAGCAAGTGAACGACCAGCTAGCGCGCAACGCTCAATATCATCGACCGACGCACGGTCGGTCACGTGCCAACTGCCTTACACGAGAGGGCAAGGCAAGCAACTGTCGCATGAGGGTAGTAGGCCGTGCAGGTGCAGCGGAAAAAGTCTAATTCAAACCTTGAACTTGTAGAGGTTGGGCGGAATGAACCCCAAGTCAAAATTCCGGTCGATTGCACCATGAACTATGCAATCCCGGTCTAAATCGAACCCTGGAATCGTGTCAACTGGGATTCGTCTGGTGGGCCGGCCCGTTTTAATTTTTTCGTTCAATTTTTTGTTCCAAAGGGCGCACACCCTACTCCCCGCTGGACCGGCCCACTTAAATTTTATTTTGTTTAAAAAAAATAGTGCACGGGCGTGGCTCCCTTTTTCTTCCTTTTCTTCTTTCTTTTCTTGCCTTCTTTTTATTTTTCATTTTCCGTTTTTCTTAAATTCGTTAATCTTTTTTGAAAATGACAAACTTTTAACTTTAAATCTTCTTTCATTTTCCAGATGGAGCGAGCCGGAGCGACCACGCGCACGCGGTCATCCGGAACTAGCTCACGCATGCAGCCAGCCAGTAGTACATGGCGAACATTTTATAATGCACGCACGCACTAGTACACATCACACGGACGCCAGTGCGTCAACGGCGTGAGCTACGGCGGGGACGTCGTCCAAGCACTGAAGTACAACTCCACATCAACGAACGCCGGCGAGCAGGCGTCCTTGCTGGACACACGTGTGCAAGCTGAGGAGGACGACGGGGCTGGTTCATAAACTTATAGATACATTTTTAAATATATGATGAACATTTTGGAAAAAAAACTATAAATATATGTGTTGAACAATTTGTAATATACGTTGAACAAATTTTGAATACACATTGAACATTTGTGTGATATACCACTGAACAAATTTCAAAAACATGGCGAACACTTTATATTCATTGAAAAATTGCTAATATACAATGAACATTTTATAATGCATGACCAACTTTTTTGTAATATACCATAAACATTTCCTAAATATACAATAAACATTTTGGTAACACACAATGACCTTTGTATAACATAGGAGAAAATAAACAGTAAAAAGAAAATAAAAAAGAACTCGAAAAATAAAAAGTATAAAAATATAAATAGAAACATAAAATAAAAATAGAAACGAAAGGAAAAAAAGAACCAGAAAAGAAAATTCGAAAAAACAAATAACAAACGAAAAACCTGAAGCAAAACAATGCGCAACACGCGTTGCCGTGAACTGGGCCGGCCCAATCCCGGTTATCCTTTGCCACGTCGACAATTCCCGTTTGAAAAATGACCCGAAGATTTGATTTAGACCGAGATTGCATAGTTCAGAATGCAATCGACCGGGATTTCGATTTGAGGGTTCATTCGGTGCGACCTCTACGAGTTTAGGGTTTAAAATGGAGTTTTTTCAGGTGCAGCACGCACGCTCAAGCCCCTGCACGTGCGGTCCAAGCTGCTGCTGCTGCTGCTCGATCTGTGTAGCCGCTGTCCAGCAGAATGGAGAGCGACGCATCACGCATGCGTCACCTGCGTTCGGCACGTCCATCTTCGGGCGCACCGGTGCGGCTAGGCCACCTGCGTTCACCTGCGTTCCGGAGTTTTTTGTCTATACTTTCTGGCACGTTCAAGCGCTGACTCTCGCATGCATAGCAACCGATCGGAAGTGGATCTCATTTCAGACCCTTCATCGGCATAGCGCACGGCGGCTTCGTGGACAGAAGCGATTGGGATTTGTGTCGTCCAAGGAGCAGATTAACGACCCGCCGACCACCGTGCGGCCCTCGAAATCGCGGCCGACCACCTTGTCCTAGCACGATGACGCAGGTCGAGAAATCTAGAAATTCGGACGAGTTTTTGACCAGGGAAGGAAAGTCAAACGGGATGAGACGACGGCGAAGCAACGCGGCTGTGGTCTGCTTGAATCCTCGGCATGGTTCAAATGAGACGAAGGGCTGCTTTGTTCTTCGGTAGCGAGCGTCCGGCGGGTTTCTTTATCAATTCCCTGGGTCTAGATTGGTATGCTTGGAGTGCATTTGCAGAGGGGAACTTTTCGTCTATGCGTGTGTACGCCCTATATGGAAAAATATTTAGTAATTAAATAAATATTCAACATTTTTTAAAAATGTGTTTGAAATAAACTTGAGCTTCCATTACACTGTTAAAAAAAGTTCCACAAAAAGAAAAAAATCTCGTTGACTTCTTTTCACAAAAAGAAAAAAAACTGGTTGAATTATTGTGAATAGTGACCATAATGGCAAATAATTTTTGTGTTTTTTTGCTCTAAAGTCAAAGTTGGTTTTTTATTTGTGAAAATTTATATACTGGTGCAAAAGAATTTTAAATTTATTATAGAAAAACTTTGAAACCTTTTGACTTTTTAAAATTATTAATTCTTCTTTCCCATATGAGTTTTTTTAGGATTTTTTTTTCATATGAGGTGTACATACACCCAGGAACCAAAGGGTATATCCCGTTCGTTTGCACTATAAAAATAATAAGAAGAGAAGATATCCAACCTATCATTGATAATCGATAAGATCATCAAGAACATTTCTCGGTGGATGGGTAAGCACTATCACTCGATATGGCTCAGTTGACTTCATGGAGTAAGAGGTATTTCTTTGTGGTGATAAAAATTGGCAAAAGGTTCTTAATTTTAAACATTGAACATCTAGGTCTGATTTCCTTTCGTTTAAAACTGACAATATTTTTAGGGATTTTAATATGGCTCTATTGACTTCATGGTGTAAGAGGTATTTCTCTGGTGGTGATAAAAAATGGCAAAATTACCTAAAAAGGATAAAAATTGGCAAAAAAAACTTGTTTTTAAATATATAGCCTAGTTTGGTTGGGTTTATTTGTTTTTAAATATAAACATGGAGTAGGAGGTATTTCTTTGTTTTTAAATATGTAACTTCTAGGTATTTATTTGATAAAAAAAAATGTGTTCCTTTGGTTGGTTTTAATAAATAAAAATTAACTAGGGATAATCTAGCTAAGACGACTGTTGTGACATGTCTTTCTATAATTGCAACGACAAAGCTGACACGAGGAGGAGGTTTCTGGTTTGCTCTTGTGGCAGCTGGCCTGAAGACTTGTGGGCTTTCCTTTTTAGACACCAAGACTTGTCGCCTGTTTGTTGCTTAGAAAGAACAAGTTCCAATCAAGTGTTTCAAGACAAAAATAGCAAGGTTGACAATGAATAACCTCTGTTCGTTTTATTCAGTGGAAATACTTACAGAATGTCAAGTTTCTGACTCAAGCAAAGCAGCAAACAAACCTTTGTAGGAGAAAAAGAGCGTCACTGTTCACTCATGGCAAGCCGCGGAAAAAAAGGACTCACGCCACATAAGAATACGCACTCACAAACCACAAGGAAAAAAGAGGGGAAAAGAAGAAAAATTCACACTTCAGTTAGCGACAGTCTTCGGCGCACAGCGAGGATTAATCTTGCACGTAATATGGCTCCTCCGAGTGCACCAATAATCCTCTAAGCATTCGTGTCTCAAGATGCCAAAACTATTATCACGATAAGCAAAACAACCCCAAAGATCACCATAAGCAGGCAAAGCTGCACAAGAAATGAATTGGTAGGGTAAAGAAATAGCTAGAACAGTGACGACGTAGTAATTTGTACGAGTCTGACATACCAAGGATGAATTTGACTTCTGAGTCTTGGACGCTTTGCCGATTTCTTTCTTCGCTTCATTGGTCGCGGCTGCAGAGTTTTCAATGTTGGCGTCGACTTCCTCTGTAACCAAAGATGTCGGCGTTAGCTAGTAAGTTAAGGAACATGACTGTGTAGAATGTAATGTAAAACTTGCCTATTATGCCTCCTTGCGCATGCACGAGCGTAGCAAGATCCTTAAATGCTTCGTGTACTTCACCAATCTGCTGTTGGATGTCTTGAATCGCCTGCTCCCTTTCCTCGATGATAGCCTCATTGAAAACAATTTCATTATCCAACTGCAACACCTCTAGCCTGCATAATAACATGGCAGGTCAGAGAAAATGTGAGAGAAATGGATTCTGCAGATTTTTGCATACAATATTGATCTTCTGGCTCAAACAACACGTAGTGGGATTTTAGTTAAGAATCTTGCATGCCATATTTTAACACCATGTGTTTCAACAAACAGGACTTGCCAGTCTACAAAGTTATGTAACATAGAGCCCCTATGGGCTTCCCTATGTAATGAGGAATCGAGCAAAGTCCAACAATTTAGGAATGAGGAAATTCTGAGTTAACAATGAAGCATTGGACACATATGGTTCATGGGTTGAGAGAGGAGTCTGAACTCTAGGACTAGAATACCTCATTGTCCAGTTCAGTGGTGGAGTGGTCCGCTGATGTTAATTTACTGGTGTAGGTTTGAATCCTACCTGGGGAGATTTTGTGAAATAAATAAATAAAAGGGCTTGCTTTGACCCTTCGGAGTAGGTAACTCAGTAGTTACCACACTCCACACAATTTGGACCCGGTCAAAATAGTGCATGAGCAGCATATTCTACCTCTAGGGGTGGGGGGGTGGCGTGGGGGGGATGTGTTCTACAATTTAAGCATGAGACCTGTGAAAACATATAATCGGATCAAGAAACGGTAGAATTTATGAACCAATGTACTGTCTACAAGACAAACTAAATACTGCAGGGTAGCACTAGTTTTATACTTGATCTTTCAGAAGTTGATAGTGCCTCGGTATGCTGATGATACACTGCTCATTATGCCTGCTCAGGATGACCAGCTGATTGCTCCCACGGACATGCTTCAGGTGTTTTCTCAGTCCACTGGCTTGGATGTTAACTATCACAAATCTTCATTGGTACCAATCAATTTGGCACCTGATTAAGCTACCAGACTGGCAGGCGGTTTTGGTTGTCAGTTAGCATCCATGCCTTTCACATATCTAGGCCTGCTTGTTGGAACTACAAGACCCAGGATAGTTGACCTTTTACCCCTGGTGGACTGTACGGAGAGAAGGTTGACTGCAAGTTCTTCATTTTTGGCTCAAAGTGGAAGGTTAATCTGCAATCTCATCTATGCCAATGTTCTTTCTTTGCAGCCGCAGATACCCCACTGGCATTTTAAAACAGTTGCAGAGAATTCAGAGGCAATGTTTATGGAGGAAAAATAGATAACTAGCCCCTTCTCTGGCTCCCTGGGATTTGGTATGTATGCCTAAAAATAAAGGAGGTCTAGAATGAAGCTGTTCTGCTCAAACATGTCCATAAGTTCTTTAACAGGCTTGACATTTCTTGCATTAATCTTATTTGGAACACATATTATCATGAAAGAGTACCCCAGGCTACTCAATTCTGTGGCTCCTTTTGGTGGAAAGATATTGCCAAATATAGAGCTATTTCTTGGGTACAGGTTAACCAAGGTGACACTGCACTTTTCTGGTCAGATCAATGGAAGGTTGGGGGCTCTGTGGTACCTTTACAGCACAGATTCCAGAGACTGTTTTCTTATACTCGGGATCAGTTGCTATCTGTGAAGGAGGCTCTTGCATCTGACAATCTTTTGCATCTTTTCCATATGCCACTTTCAGCACAGGCTCACGAGGAATTCTCCAAATTGGAGGAATTTTGTTCTATCCCCATGGATGCCTCAAATAGGGATGTTTGGCTGCTCAAACAAGGTGATGCTTCATACAGAGCAAAAATCTATTATACCATAGCCCACAGTCCTATTGTTTCAAAACCCATTTTGAACTGGATTTGGAAAAGTTGTTGTACCCTGAAAGTCAAGGTCTTTGTTTGGATGATGATCATTGATAGACTGAATACAAAAGATATGCTGGAAATAAGGCACTGGAATATGGCTGATAGCCCTGCATGTGTCATGTCTCCTACTGGCATTAGGAAGGACAGAAATCGTCTGTTTTATCAACGTAATTTCAGTGTTACAGTGTGGAATTATTTGCAGGTCCACTGGCCAGTGGGATCTGATACGAGCCAGATTGCTTTGCAAGCTAGAAGGGAGTTCAACAAGCCTTTTTTCTCTGAAGTTGTACAGCTTGCTGCCTTGCTGGCATATATGGATCACCAGGAATGCAAAGGTCTTTAAGCATGAAAGACCAACCTTTTACAGATGGAAGAGTGGTTTTGTTCATAACATCTCCCTTCTGGCTCATAGGATAAAACCTAGGTTTAAGGATGAACTGCTCAAATGGGTTTCTTACCTCCCACCTTAAAGGGCAAGTTGTATTAGTTTTTTAGTTATTTTTCTTTTCTCCTTTGAGCCTTGGGATCCCTGTATATATTGTATATTCTGGGTTTTGGAATACAATTTTGAAGGCTGTGGGGGTTTTGCCCTACAGTAAGCAATAAAAAACGATCAAGTATAAAAAGAATACAATTACTCCCTCCGATCCATATTAATTATCGCTGACTCAGTACAACTTTGCACTGAAGTTGTACCGAGTCAGCAACAATTAATATGGATCGGAGGGAGTACAATAGTTGAATGTTTTTCATGTGAGAAGTGAACAGATAGTGGTAAGCAAATAAAGCTAAGCCACTGACAGCAAATATCCTACCACTAACTTGAAGGAAGAACAACAAAGGAAAACGAGAACACTGACCTGTTTGGTTCTGCAAGCAATGCGCGCTGTTCAGGCATTTTGTCAAAATCAGATCTTCCATCATTTGTAGTATGGCTGTATCACAATGAACACAACAACAGTAAGGGATATTAAACAAGTCAAATCTGCACAATAAAGAGCTCATGTTTGCAGCAAAACAACATCACTAGCAGAAGCCAAAAATGCAAGTAGGGTAATTGCCGAGAACAGGAAAAGACTTATCTTATACTCCCTCCGTCCCAAAATAACTGTCTTAACTTTGTAGTAACTTTAGTACAAAGTTGTACTAAGCTTGAGACACTTANTTTGGGACGGAGGGAGTATTAGTTAAACGAGCATTTTCTGCATGTACCAAAAGGGAGAAGAGTTGCTCTACTTAAATCCAAGTCAAGAATGAACAATAAATGCTTGATTATGCATGCCAAACTAATCCATCAGTCAGAAAAAAATGTCAATATAAGCCAGACAGCATCACTGCTAGGGGTTGTAGCATCAGGAATGATTTGCCATGAAATTGTCACAATCAAGTTATAGTTTTCTAGAGTGGCATGGTATGGTCAGAATGATTCATAGACAAAACATCATCCAAATGATCCAATAATTCCAAATACAGTCTTCCCTTTTCCTCCAATAACGGGACAAAGTGCGTAAATACTAGCGATTTGTTAGAATTAGATGCACCCCACTAATATATCAACTGTGCCAGACCAGTAAAGGGAGCCTGTGCAAGATGTGCGCCTGCACAGAGCCCCTAAATATCTAGGGCCCACAGTTTGTTTCTGCAACAACAACAACAACAACA
>CBMN010037727.1:0-12271 GCA_000582825.1 Hordeum pubiflorum
GGCGCACACGGCCGCGCACCCCGCTGCCGTCCCCGCCGCTGTCCCCGCCACCACCGCCCCGCCCCGCGACGCCCGCCCCTGCCGCCGCGCCTTGTCCACCGACACCGGCGGAGACCGCCTCAGCCGCCTGCCCTCCGTCTTGGCAGGCGGAGGCGACCGCCTCAGCCGCATCTCCTCCGACCTTGCAGGCGACGCCGCTGCCGACACCAGCACGGGGTGGTGGTTGTGGTGGTGCACCCTGGCCGCCATTGCGTACACCTACGCCCCAGCCTCCGATGGACGGACGTGGACCGGCCGATCGCCCACGCTCACGTCGAGAGAATACACGCGCGCACGCGGCCACCGTGGTTAGCGGCTGTGGCGCCTGCTCCGTCGTCAAAGTCTCCGCTGCGACGCCATCGCCGTGAATATTCGCACGGAGCGGAGGGCTGCCGTGGTGGCCACCGGCGTCGACGTCGCTGCGGGACGGGAGACGGAGATCGGAGACGGGAGAGGCTGGGGCTCGAGGAGGAGGCGGTGGTTGCGGCATGCGGCGAGCGAGGCTTTTATAACCGGGTCCCGGGCCGGGTCTCCGTTCCGCCCGGCTTTCCCGCGGCGCGAAGCCCGCTACGCCGCTCGGTACCAGGCGGCCCACGCGCGGCCCCGCGGCCCGCGGCACTTATAAATCCCTCCAAAAGACACGTGTCCTGGTTTTCGCCATCCCCCGAAATGAGAGAGCGCGCACGCGCACGCTCGTGGCGGGTGACGGGTTCGCCATCCATTGCCGCCATAGTTTAATGCGCGGGCGAGGTCGTGCGCGCGACGACGACGACGACGAGGACGACGACGGAGGATCCCCCCCAGATCGCACAGCCGGCCCTTTGACCCCACGAGCGTGAGATCATGGAGGTAAGGCTCGATCGAGAGCGGGATCGTTGTTTGCTCGGCGTCTGAGCGATGCGGGCGACGTGTTTGATGTAATGCGTGGCTGACGCCGGTGCGTGCAGAAGGACAGCGTTGGGGGACAGGCGCGGAGGGCGACGGTGAACGCGGCGGGAGGGAAGGAGATGGACTCGCCGCGGTTCCGGGCGATCCTGCGGGCGACGAGCGGGCGGCGGAAGCGGGCGCCCGACGTCAAGAGCTTCTCGCACGAGCTCAACCCGGGAGGCGCGGGGGCGCATCAGCACCACCTGGCCGCGCGGAACAGGCCGCGCGGCGAAGACGAGTTCATCGGCGCCGTCAAGAGCAAGTTCATCAGGCTCAAGGAGGAGGTGGACTGCGAGCTCGGCGTCTTCGCGGGGGACCTCGTTGGCCTCCTCGAGCGGGCCACGGCCAACGAGGAGGACCACCAGTACTGGCGCGTCACGCTCGAGGACCTGCTCGTCGTCACGCAGAAGTGTGCCGAGATGAGCCCCGAGGAGTTCTGGGTCAAGTGCGAGGGCATTGTCCAGGCCCTCGACGACCGCCGCCAGGAGCTCACCACGGCAGGGGGTGTGCTCAAGCAGGCGCACACGCGCATTCTCTTCATCCTCACCCGCTGCACGCGCCTCCTGCAGTTCCGCAAGGAGCTCAGCGGCTATTGTGGCGACGCCGACGGCAAGCACCAGCACGTGCTCGGCCTGCACCAGCTCAGCGACCTGGGCCTCTACCCATTGCACTCCACCAACGGCGGCTCCACGGAGCTAGGCCGCAGGAGCACCTCCAGCTTGACTGAGCTTAAGGAGAGGCTCATAAGGAGGAGGATGCTGGAGCACAAGCACCTTACCCTCGACTTCGCGGGGCGGCACTTCTTGGGAGATGCCGGTGATTCTCCTGGCAGCAGTGGCAAGATATCGTCTTGGAAGAAGCTGCCGTCTCCTGCAGAGAAGAACCGCCATAAGAACGCTGAGGCAAAGGAGGACAAGGTCACCCCAACAAAGAAGGCAATAACCAGGAACAAGGTCGACGTGGATGAGATTGTTGAGAGGATTGACGCAGCTAGCATCCACCCGGACGGTCTGGCTTCTCTTGGGGACTCAGCAGTCAAGATCGAGATGTCACCAGAGTACCCAGGGGCCCAACAAATAATCGTCGATGGAAAGCCAAGGATGATATGCAGGATCTGCGATTTTGAGATTCCGATGTCTTGTGCAGAAGGCCATTTCATAGCATGCACGCTTGCTGATCGGTGTGATTCCAAGGGCTTGAGTACTGACAAGAGGTTACAGAGGGTTGCCGAGGTGCTTGAGAGGGTGCTTGCTTGCTTTGACGCAAAGGGCCCACATGATGCAGAATTTAATCACCCTGAGAACACAAGAGCTAGCACATCGAGTTTAACAGAAGAATCCGATGGATCCATGGATCATGATAACGATTTGTCTCATCTGTTGACAGTGCCATCATCAGAACTGTTTTCAGAAGTTAGTTGCCTCTCTTGTTTCAAACAATTAAAGTTCTTCTGATTTGATCTGAATTGATTGGTGACATTTTGTTGGTGAAATTGTCAGGGAGCACTGACACCTGCATCAGGAAACTTGTCTCAGTCACCATTATTGACACCAAGAACTAGCCACGAAGAATCACAGCTGACTAAACACAAGGCGTTTGTCGAACTAGAGAATTTTCAGCAGGTTTGTTAATCCATCTTTACTTTTCGTTCAAGTTTTATTTGTTTGATTTTCCTTAGAGGCTATAATAAACTATGCTTCTTTGATGGCCCAAACTTCTAATATACATACTACCCTTTGCAGGTCGAAAGTTTACTGACTATCGCTAGAGGCATTGAGAGCATAAAAAGTTCAGAGTACAACTCACTGGAGGACTTGAGCTCTTACCTTGAAGATCTGAATGCTGTTGTTGACACGAGAAATGTGGATGCCCTTGTTGTGGAGACTTTTGGAAGAAGGATAGCCAAGTTACTACAGTAAGTATATTGATAGTTTTCAATGTATGTTTGTGCCACTTAATACTTCTGATTCATTTATCACTGTCGTAACTGCACTTCTGTGACTCTAGTTGCAATATTACCCTGACTCTCTTGTTAACATTATGAGCTCTCAGGGAGAAATTTATGCAATTATGCGCACAAATAGATGATATGAGCACCGAATCTTTATGTCCAATAGATGAAGATGGCCCTTTGGAGAATAGTGTAAGCTCAAGAACAAGCCAGCTAAATGGGAAATTTAAGGACCGTACCTCAATTGAGGACTTCGAAATTATAAAGCCAATCAGCCGTGGTGCATTTGGGCGTGTATTTCTTGCAAAGAAAAGGGTAACAGGAGACCTTTTTGCCATCAAGGTAATGGGCAGAACACGAGTCTCCATATGCTAATTCCTTCACAATGTCTTAGCTCCTTTATACTAAACATTAAAGAATTTACCTGGGCTTTGGTTTGTTCATTTCTCAGAGGGGCTTCTATTCGTACAACATTTCATTAAAAAAAAACCTAAGCTCCTTATAACACTTTTTTTATTTCTCTAGTTCATTGTGTACTACTCCCTCTGTCTCCTAATGCAACACGTTTTTTGACACTATCATAGTGTCTAGTGTCAAAAAACGTCTTACATTTTGAAACAGTGGGGTAATGATGAGATTTAATGGATGACTTGCTCAAGACAATTAGAGAACTCTTAAAAATAAATGAAGTTAAGAACCACACACGATTTGCATTGCTAGCTTTGCTTGCCACAAAATGTGCATTGCCACCTCCAATGGTGAGTTTTTAATCATTAGTCCTAAATCTTGATGGTATCATCACGAATGCAGGTTCTGAAGAAAGCTGATATGATCCGCAAGAATGCAGTTGAAAGCATCTTGGCGGAGCGTGACATCTTAATATCAGCTCGTAACCCATTTGTGGTACGTAAGTTGAATGTTCAGCATGGTGTCATTCTGGACTTCACTTAACTTCCATCTGTAATGGGCAGGTTCGATTTTTCTACTCCTTCACATGTAGGGAAAACCTTTATCTTGTTATGGAGTACTTGAATGGAGGAGATCTCTATTCCCTCTTGAGAGGCTTAGGTTGTTTGGATGAAGATATGGCAAGGACGTACATAGCAGAACTGGTAAGTTACAAATGCCCTGTCTGACAGTATTGGTGATCCAACCTCAGATTTTATTCTTACTTTAAATGATGAACAATAGAAATTTCATTCTACCTTTAGGTTCTTGCATTGGAGTATCTGCATTCTTTGAATGTGATTCACCGTGATTTGAAGCCCGACAACTTGTTAATCTCCCGTGATGGCCATATAAAGGTTAAGCCTCGGTACTTCTATCATTTATGTTCTTATAATACATGTTTCCCTTTGTATTTTGAGTTTTTTTATCTGAAATGATCATTAAATTATCCAAGTAAAACAAAAGGTCTACTTTCTAGTCTTAAGTTATGGTGTGATGCAATTGAATGATTTGGATTTGTTTCCCCTTTCCATGCAGTTGACTGATTTTGGGCTATCAAAGGTTGGTCTTATAAATAGCACGGATGATTTATCTGGTCCAGATGTCAGCAGTGTTCTAGTGGGTGACCATCAACCAACAGATGCAGAACAACGTGCACACAAACGACATCAGAGGCAAAAGCAGACAGCTGTAGGCACTCCTGATTATTTGGCCCCTGAGATACTACTAGGGATGACCCATGGTACATATGCTTCTTACGCCGAACATGTTTTCACATAAAAGTGTTGAATTGATGACTTCTATTAACCTTTGTGGAACACTGCAAATACCCTGGTTATCTATTTCTTCATGCAGGTCCAACTGCGGATTGGTGGTCGGTTGGTGTTATTCTCTTTGAGATTCTTGTAGGAATTCCTCCATTCAATGCTGAGCATCCACAGGTATTATTATGTAGGCTTGATTTATTGATCCTAATAACATACACTTCTTTTCTGTTGGAGCCACAAAACTTAGAATTGATAACATAAGCAATGTCATTGTTCCGAACAGTTATTAAACTACAGAATGGTGATTAATTCATTAATTTCCTGAAAAGAGGAAGACTAGTCTAAATGAGTTGCTATTTATTCAGTCTTGTGCACCAATGCTTACCTATATCTATTTTGGGTAAATGTAAAGTAAAGAAACAATGTTACCAATCATCAACAATATTGGTTGCTTACAGATAATATTCTTAACGGACCTCCATGCTATAATCTTTCTGAATGTTTTTTCAGAGGCTATATTAATGATATTGGTTGCTTGCAGATAATATTTGACAACATAATGAACCGGGAAATACCTTGGCCACAAGTACCACAGGAACTGAGCTTCGAAGCATATGACTTGATTAACAAGTGAGTCATAAAAATATTGTTTCTAATCGACAGTTATATGTGCTGGGTAGAATAGATCTCCAAGCTAAAATTGTTATTTCAACTCTCTTTTTTTTCATGCTAGGTTGCTAATTGAGAACCCGGTACAAAGATTAGGTGCAACTGGTGCTGGAGAGGTACTCTTTTCCTTATTTCTCTTTTCTGCAATTTCACATCTTACGTAACCACGCTAACTGAAATATGCTATTAGAGCAGGTAAAGGCTCATCCGTTCTTTAAGGGCATCAATTGGGATATGATTGCTAGACAGCAGGTTAGGAGCTAAGCTAATTCAGAGTCCAAAATATCCGGCAGCTAAATGGCTGCCTCGAAAGGAAGTCTCATAATCATGTTCTTTTTTGTAGGCTGTGTTTATTCCCTGTACAGATGATGAATATGATACAAGTTACTTTGCCTGCCGTCATGGGTGGGGTGCTGCTGATGAACAAGTCAATACAGCCCCCAATGAGTATGACGACAGAAGTGAGACTAGTAGCATGAGTTGTGGTAGCAGTCCACGTAGCTGCGACTATGAAGAAGATGTATAACAGATCAACCCCTCTTAACTTCTGCTTGTAATTAAGAGTAATCCAAGTCATTTTACAGCAGTCACCTCACATTTTCAATTTCTACTAAAATCATCAACAGGGAGATGAATGTGGTAGCATGGAAGAGTTCGGGCCTCCTCTGTCGGTGAAATATTCTTTCAGCAACTTCTCGTTCAAGGTAACCAACCCCTATCCGACTTGCCACAGTCTTTGAATCTTGTCCTCGCTGAGTTAACATCTTTCCCTCTCTTGCAACCAGAACATTTCCCAGCTAGCATCGATGAATTATGATCTGATAACAAAGCATAACGAAGATCCTTTGCAATCTTCGAGATCCTGAGACCACCAGGACAGACAAATTCCCTCGGCAACATGACTAGCGTCTCACTGGTAAGCTCACACCGTCTTACTCTTGCTTGATCCGGTGTACAAAAAGTAGGACTGCATCGAGCAAAAACCTGATTCTACTGCCCTTGGTTGTGTTTGTCATGCAGGAAACCGAACTTCCTTGGCCACCGGTGGGTTGCAGCGAGTGATATGATAGCAAGTGTGTAACGATCGAAGACATGAACCTGTGCGGGTTTCCTCTAGAACTTTATGCGGATCGACCAGCCAAGCAAGCACTTTAACCTGCATATGCGCAGCAGAAGAAGGGGACGGCGGGTGTCGATAAGTTAGTCAGTGGTTGCTCAGGGTTCGTGCCATTTTCCATAGGTATTGGTATCCAGTGTGAAGTGCCATCTCTTGCCGTTGCTGATTGTACAAAGAGGTTGTATAGAACATTTGAGATACTAGACAGGAACCATAGATCTCTCCCTGGGAGCCCTACAGAATCCGTCATGGCAAGCCTAGTTGTTTTGTGCTGTACAGTGTTTGGGTCAAGAGTGAAACATGTTGCGCAGCTTCGATCTGTAACACGCCGATACTACTAGCAACTAAAGATTGACTGAAGAGAGCAACTAAAGCTTCAGAGAATATATCGTTCTTTATATAAGCTGAATACTGGTGTACTGTCACTAGCCAGTAGCAGAAATTAAACTTCAGAGTATATTGTACTGTCAATATTCAGAAGCAGAAATTTAGTGTTGTACCACTAAAATTGTATTGGTTCCTCTTTGCTGCGCAATGTTAACATCAGATTATCCAATGTACTCTTTGCTGTTCCATTAAAACTCCAGAGAATATTCAGAAGCAGAAATGTGCAGAAGATAAGTTTGAAGCTTCCCCTGACTGGCTGCTTTACTTTGCTTTATTATTTCAAGTTTTTTTCTTCTTTCTGGTGGCACATGCATGTACTCCAGTGGCAGTAGTTGTCAAGGAATAAGCAGGGGAGCCTTCAACGGGGACTATGGCCCTTTTTACTCCTTTTTACTCTGTTGTACAGTAAGCACTAACCATGTGTGGTAGCGGCAGTGTAGAGCACTGGGGGTACTACTTACAGCAAGTTAGCTGCAATACTCAAAACTACTAGCTCATGAAAGTCAGAAGACATCTGGATTGAATGTTACCCATTTTCTGATTAATTTTTGATTTTTGAGGTAGAGCAGTTATGGAGTTTTTGAGGGATAACGTGTCCAATATTCAGTACAATATTCCATATTTCAGAAGGTGTAAATGTTTACTCGACTGAATATTTCTGAAAAGCTTGACTAAATAACAACCTGGGAGTATTTATGTTTTGTCAGGTGAATAACTTAACTTAATAACTTATGTTTTCGCCGTGCCTTAACCCCTCTCCAGCCTGAGCTTATCCGCAGCCGCGCCGACCATGCACTGGCCACGCCTACCTCACCACCGACCATGGCCTTCCATCAATGGCCTCCCGCCTACTAAATCTTGTCGGCCTCCCCTACATTGTTTATCCAATTCTCTCTCCGGCGCTTCCCTTTTTCCTATATCCTGCCTACAATCCACCATACACTTCCTCATCAATTGCTCCAACTATTGGAGCTCCCTCTGATCTTCAGTTTTGTGATGAGAAGGAGGATGAAGTGAAGTTGAACCCCCTCTCCCAATTGTGGGCCAAGTACGATATGGCCAAAGAAGAGTTGCGGCGGGAGGAAGTGGAAAGAGACCGTCCCATTTGGGACCACGCGCCCGGCTCCACCGCCACCGTCGACGAATGGACGGGCTGGGATGTGGCCTCTAAGGGGCATTACTGGGCCCTCGAGGCCCCGCCGGGAGTCTAGCCGCCACATCTATTAGCTAATTAGTTTGTAGTTTAGTCAAGTATTATTAGTTTTTTTGCAGGCCAAGTATAATTAGTTGTTCTATCAATGTAAGTGGCACTCTGACCAACTTTCCGGAAATCCCTATTTGCCGCGCGCTGCGGCAAATTGTCGCGGCACCGCACACCCACGCGCCCTACCCAAGCGACTGGGCTAGCCCATTTAACCAGCTCATTCGTTCCGGTTTTTGAAAGTTTTTTTCTTCCGATTACAGTTTAATTTTTTCGTCTTTATTTTCCGTTTTCAAGATTATTTTAAAATTTTCAGAACATGTTTGGAAATTACAACTATTTTTTGGAATTCAAAAATTTGTTCCTGTTTTTCAAATTATGTTCATAATTTAAAAAATGTTTGATAATTTGAAAAATATATTTGGAATTTCAAAAATTGATCATGGTTTTCGAATATTGTTTGGTTTTCTCAAAAAATGTTCTATTTTTAAAAAATGTTCCCATTTTCATAAATTGTTCGCAAATTTAAAAATGTTCCTGTTCGGGATTGTAAATTTTCACAAATCCAAATTTTCTTGGGAATATTCAAAAAATGTTCTCAAATTTCAAAATTTGTTCATGTTTTAAAATTTTGTTCAGGAGTTTCAATAAATGTTCCCGTTTCAATAATGTTTTGCAATTTTCAATAAATGTTCGTGTTTTCAATTTTTGTTCTGTAGTTTTAAAAAAATCTAGTTTTTCAAAATAATGTTGGCATTCCGAATTTTGGTTTGGAATTTCCAAATTATTTCCATTTAAAAAAAACATTTTTGTTTTAAAATTTGTTCCTGATTTTCAAAACTTGTCTGTGTTTTCCAAAAAAAAAATGGAATTTCAAAAAATGTTCCCTTTTTGAAAAACTATTCGCATATTCATTTTTCTCAGAGGTTCAAGAAATTGTTCTGTATTTTCAAAAAATGTTCCCATGTTTCGAAAATGTTTTTTTTTATTTTGGTTCACAAATTTAAAAAGTGTTCGCATTTCATAAAACATTCCTCTTTTTTCAAACAAATGTTTTGCGTTTGAAATTTTCAAAATACTCGGATCTGCAATGGTTTTGATTCTTAATTGTATTCATATAGTCATGTTAGCTTAACTGGTAATAGCAGGTCTTTAGGTAACTGGAGGTCCTATGTTCGATCCCTACAGAATGTTACTTTTTTTTTGAGGTATACTCGAGCTACAATGCTATTCGATTGCTTGGGCCGGCCTAGTCGTGGACCCCCTGTGCGGCGCGCGCTCCATTTGCCGCAAAGAGCGGCGTATAGGAGGTCCCCAACTTTCCCTCCGAAAATGTTAGGAATGAAATCTAACGGAAGTATGTATCAAATGTGTTGTGAATTTTTGATTTTTCGGAAAGAACCGTTGTAGTCAATGACAAGTGGGGCATACATGTACGAAAAACATGAAAGTTGCCATTTTTGCCAAATGTGAGTTTACGCACAGCCGCCACGGGCTCCAAATTTATATGGAGCTCACTTCATATGCACTATCTACGCTGCCCATATCATGGTTTTGGGTACCGAGCGAAAAAAAACGGTTACCACGATGTACCCGCAAATCGCAGTACCCCAGGAGAAATCGCCTTACCGAGGAAAAAATCCCAGCCTTTTGAATTTGAATAAATTTGATTGACTTTTTGATGAATTTTACTCGGATTCAAAATTCATTCAAAAAATTCGGCCGGTAACCGCCCGATATGTTTGGGTTACTGACTTACGGCGGTAACCGGAAATCTCGATGCCCCACGAGATATTTTTTCATCTGTGACCCAAAACCTTGTCCCATATGACAACTCTGCCAGAATTTCTCTGACAGTTATCTGAGGATGATGGAGTCCCCAAGCAGCCTCCATTCTCAAACACTCCTATTCTATTACGTGCACCTCATTCTCTCGCAGCTGGTTCTCCCTCCACGTCCGCGGATTAACGATGGAGCACGTCTCAAACACGCACACGACATGCTTCAAAATCAAACGACTCAATTATTATAACTGAGATGGTAATAATAATGAACTTGGATGTATGTTTAGGCAAAATGCAGCTTTATTTACCTACTTTTCTTAGAGCTGTTGGTTTATTTACTGATGAAACTAGTAATTAATTATAAGCAGGATTGCAGAAAGGCCGAGTAACTAGGCCTTACGCAGCGACGGCCGGATCGGGCCATCGGCGGCGGCCCTCCGTTGACGGCGGTACTCCTCGCGGGGGTCCGACGAGGGGTCCGTCACCAGCTCGTCCGCGAACCGCACCTTCTTCTTCTCCTTCGCCGTCCTCCTTTGCTGCCGTTGCTCTGCTCGCATCAGTTGTGTTGCACCGGTCAAGGAGGAAGGGCAGTAAGCAGTCTTACAGCTTGGAAAATCAATAAGCTGATTTCTTTCTTCGTATCAAATGCTGCTAGCTAGCTAGCGATGGAAGAGCGCGCATAGCTCACCGGTGATGCCGATCTAAAGGTCGGCGCCGAGGCGGCGGTGGAGGTGGTATGAGGCCAGGATGATGCCGGTCGACACCACGGCGACCGCCGCTACCAGCCCAAGGCCGCCGCCTACGCTGCTCCGGTCCACCATGGATGCAAGCTGCTAGGCTAGCTGGTGCTCGTGCTCCGCGCTGCCTGTGTTTCACCCTCTGTGGATGTGGATGGAACTGGGAGGAGAGGCAGCTCTGTTTAACATGAAACGAGGGAGAAGAAGACGACGCGCGACGGCGGCGGGTGACGCACGAGACATGCGCGCGCGCGTACGTGCCGTCTCCTATTATCACATGAAAAGCACGGCTGCACCTGCTGGTTTGCGGACGGACACGACCCGTTTCGTTTGTGGCGACGCGGCTTCGAGAAAAAGTAGGACTGTAGTACAAGCCGGCCACTGGTCGCGCACGGCGACGACCCCTCGATCGCCACAACTTCGTACCCGCACGAGAACCCCAGCTAGCGCAGGTGCGCGACGGTGCAGATGGCCAAGGCGCATGCACTGTGGGCTGTAGTTATGTAACGGGAGCAGTTGTATTTGGATTACAAGTCCTTTTTGGCACGGGAGTACCAGCTACCAACTGTACGTACGACATATATATACCGTAAATACATGCGTCGATCGCTAGCTAGGGCAGGCCTCCCCCGTGACTATAAAAAATTAAGAATACAAGACGCGCTGCCGTAAGTCACCTCCCCCAATAATCTGAATCGGCTCAAGTCGTGTCGTCGGGAGAAGTGCTTATATACAGTATATTAGATCGAACGATGGCAGGTGTCAGCGAGGAAGATGGTTTCACGGGTTCGGCGGAGGACGTGGCGGCACTAACCGCGCCGGACCGTCCTCTTCCTCCGGTGGAGAACATGAAGGAGTCCTCCATGGCGACGACGGAGGAGGCAGTGATCATGCCCGCACGTCTTGATGGAAAACAGGATCTGGCTGTGCCGGTGCGTCTTGGTTCTGGTCGGAAGAACAACAAGAGGGGATCTTCTTCCAAGGCCCGTAAGGTGGTGCTGGCGGAGGCTTCCATTACCTCAAATCGTCTTCCAGAGAAGCGGTGTTTCAACAAGGGGTCCTTCCTGGACAACGGGGCGTCTTGATGGAGCAGGGGCCACTTGTGGTGACCCAAGCTGCAAGGCGGGTCCTCACCCTCCGGTGAAGAACATGATGTGTTTGGAGAGGATCGAAAGCATCCTGTCCTGGGAGAAGCCTACCCTCGACTCGGAGGACAAAGACACCGACTTCTTCAAAGTGCTGGGCGACAGAATGGCAGACTTCCAGCAATATATCTGCAAGGAGGTGCAGGAGGTCCTCGACAACTACAAGGAACAGGCCGCATATATCAGACTTGAGGGGTACAAGCGGGCATATTGTAGGGTGTTTGGTAAGGACGCTGCTTCAGTGCCATAAAGGCACCGGCCCACATGTCAATGACTCAAAGGCAGGTGCCTTAAGGCACCGAAGCGCAGTCCGTTTGGTAACGATCTGCCGCCTGAGCTACTCAAGCACGCCTGAGAATCTTCGTCGCCTAAGCTCTACTCGATCTGAACTGGATGGAGGGCTTTGTTGTTTTACTTACCATCTAGGAGTCTATCTATTATTCTCTCTAGTAGTAGCGATGCTAAACCACCATAATTTAGTATCTCATTTGTATGCCAATGCTTCGTACCTATGCGCTCAGAATTTACCATGTTGGAGCCATCGATCCGTCGATGCTATTAATTATTAATACCTTTTTTTTTTTTTGCAAAAGTTGTGC